>CM076576.1:319040878-319335696 GCA_034641835.2 Pinus albicaulis | reverse complement strand
TGCTAGCCACAACACATGGTCAGTGTCTTTGTCAGAATATCTGCATCCTGATATTCCATAGGAATGTACTAAAGCAACATGATCTTCTGCTGCACACAATATCTAATATGATGATACCAGATATCTATATGCTTAAATCTATCATGAAACACAAGATTAATCTATATTTTAATGCAACTCTAGTTATCACAATGAATCATTGTCGGATCTAAATGAGAACCAAACAAACCAACCAGGATCTTTCTCATCCAGATAGCCTCACATGTAGCTTGAATTGCTGACATGTATTCCACTTTCGCTGAACTGAGTGCCATGAATATCTGCTCCCTGTTGTACTAAAAAAAAACTGTAGATCCGATACTAAAGATCCCCCCTGATGTTATCTTTATGTATGTTGGGTTTCCTGCCCAATCTGCATCTGTGAAGCCATGCAAATTCACCTCATTCGTCTGTCTATACCATAAGCCATACTCAGATGTGCCCCTCAGGTATCTCAGGACATGCTTGTTCTCCTTCCAAAAGAGCTTGGTAGGCTTACCCATCGCTTGACTTAGCTGGTTAAAAGCATAAAAAATGTCTGGTCTCATGTTCACTAGATACATTAGCGAACTCACTAACTGTTGATAGATAGTAGCATCCACTACCTCTCCAGATGTAGCATCCTCTTTCCTCCAATTTCTTGGAAGAGGAGTATTGTTGGCGAGTGATTAGGTCTCGCGGGCAAGACCCAGGTTCAGGAGTTGTGGCCAACAAAGGAATCCGCTGTAGTCTAGGATCACGCCGGCTTTATCACCCTACTCTAGAGAGTAGAGAGTCTCACCCGAGGTGTACCGCGACCACATACAGAAGGGGAATAGACCAGTGGCAAGGAACATATCCGCAACTTATTCTCATCAATGATTAGATTGCATAAATAGAATCACAGACGCAACAGCATTCAGAGAGCATATAGATATTAAGCAAATAAAATTTTAAAGCATCTCAACCAACACACATGCATGTGAATCACACCAATAGACAGCAACCTACAATTATATTAAGCTCTTGGCCAAATCCACAGTTACATAGCTTTGCAATGGGCTTACAAATCCGATACATATGCCTTGCGGAACAGAAATGTACATCAATAGAACCCTAGGAACTATAGAGACCTCATCCATAATCTGGGTTCCTGCTACAGCATGTGGTTTCTCTCCTTCGGTCGCTCTCTCTTCTCTTCTCTTCTCCTCTCTTCTCTTTCCTTCTCTTCTGGGTGACGGCTATTTATTCACCCGCTGTCGCGACTATTAGTTCTTCTTATGTCCTTCTTCAGATGCTTCTGGTTTTTCTCTTATTATCTCTGTGTTCTTCTTGTGTTCTTTTGCTGTATATTCTCCTTATCTGTACTTATGCATCTAATTTCCTCCGCTATGTGCCTGTTCCTTCGCAACCTTGGTAGCTCCGCTGTTTGGTGTGGTTGAAATTTGGTTGCGGCTGCCATGTGCCCTCATTCCACAACCCTAAAATCTGGCCGTTATTTCAAATTCAAAACATTCAAAACAAGGGCCCCAACAGGCCCCGACCACAGTCCCTTGACTCGTCCCCGAGTCAATCACAAATCATGGTTTCTACCTCCATTGCCCTGCTTGACCCCATGCCCTGTTCGCCCTGTGTGCCTTCATCCTGTGCTCGTTCCTATTGTGCGCCTTCAGCTTGTTCCTGTCCTTACTGTGCGTCTTCAGGCGGTTGTTCAAACAAGGGCCCCAACTCCGGGACCCTGCGGAACACTGTAGCTCGAAGCTCGGTAAAATCCGACACAGCTTGCTTCCACCCTGGATGAGCGAGTCTGTTTCCTCAGCGAGCTTGGTGATAGTAGCCTCCTCAATGGGCATTGGGACAGCTCTGAACATTGTGCTGATCTGAGTCTCCGTAGCCGCTGCGAGCTGTTGTATTTTCCGGGCGCTAGATTGGAGGGGCAGCCGGAGCTCATGAATGACGCGTTTGGCCTCCGCCGAGCAAGCCTCTGTGTGTTGGAGTTGTGCCTCAAGTTCATCAGCCTGAGCGTATAATTGATCCAGCCTTGCAGGGTCTGTAGCCTCTTGAATTTCCCTTGACACCTGCTGGAGTTGGGCTGAAATCGGCTGGGTCTTGACGGTGAGTGCCAGGGAGCATTCCTGAAGGCCCTTCAGGAGGTCACGAGCCTCTCGTGCCATGGAATGAAGTGTTTCTTGTATCTGAGCTGCCTGGCCCTGCTTGGCGGCCACCTGGGCTGAATAGTCGACCTCGGGCTCGGATGGCACGGGACGGATTGCTAATGTCGCACGAAGCTCATGATTCTCCCAGTATAAGTCCTGAATGGCGATGCGGAGGTGGATAGCTTGCTCGGAGAGGCTGGCCGCAGCGATTTTGGGAGGCATCAGGGGGTAATGAGGCTATAGGGAGGGCCAGAACTTGGAGAACATCCAGGTGACATTGGTGATCGTTGCTTCCATATGCTCCCACGCTGTTCGGAGCTGGTCGCACTGTTCAGTAAGTGCGAAAATTTGGTGTTGGTGCTCGGCACACTGCTGCTGGAGTCCCAAATGTAATCTTTCGGCCTGCTGGGCCACCCTTTGAATCAGTAACTATAGCTGATCTAGACTGTCAGGCTGGAAGGTGGTTGTCTAGAAGTGCTCTGCACCAGCATTCGCTCCGGCAACGGTTGCCCACCGGCAACTGATCGGGTGACATGCTCAGGAGGTGAGAAGGGCATGGCCTCTGGAAGTGCAGAGTCAACCATATTCAGATCCAGTGGTTCTTGCTGATCAATGTGGGCTGGTTGTGGAGGGACTGTGGCCTCAGGCGGAACCTCAGCAAAATCAGACCCGATGCGCAGCTGCTGTGTGAATATATTAGTGAAAGGAGGGTGGGGTTCAGCCGCTGGGTCGATCGGTGGTATGACTGTGGCAGCACCAGAGTCAACCTCAGCCCCGCGGTCCCCACCCATGAGTCCCCGGATAATGGGGTCAGACACCATAGCTAAGGAATTAGACGGGGCAGATGAAGTGGCAGGCAGATGAACGGTGGATGGAGCGGTGGACAGTGTGGTGGGGGTATGTGGAAAGCGAATGTTGATGAATTCAGATGAGCCGATGAGGGTTTCCTCTTGAATCAGTACCCCTGTGCTTGGGGGCAGTGGTGGATCATCAGCAGTGAGGTCCACCACCAGATTTGCCTCGGTGGTGCGGGCCCTCTTAGCTTGAGGGGTCTCGGGTGGATCCCTAAGCCTGCTCGTCTCGCCCATCGGGGTCATGAGTGGATCAGCAGAGGTAAACAGGATAGTGGGGATGGGGGAGGTGAGTGGAGCAGTACGGGGGTGCGAAGTGGAGCGAGTGAGCTGAAATTCAGAAAATAAAGGAAACAGAGCAGCACCGCTAGAAATAACCTGAGCCACCGCATTGAGATTTCGTACCTGGGTATTGAAGTGACGGACGAAGGGGAGGAGCGGTTCGGGGATTTCTTATGATGGCGATGCCACCTCTGTCTCAGCAGGTTGTTGCACTGGTGCCATCCTGTCAAAATTGTATCTGGGGAGCCCATCCCGCATGTGCTTCGTGACCCCCGGCCATGAACAAACTTCACGATGGAAGGTAGCATCGTCCAACTGAAATGTCAGCGGCATCATTCGGAAGGTGTCCGCCGGAACGCAAGCGGGTCAGACATAAGTATGCTTGTGACTTACCCCGAACCACACTTGCTCACTATATTCATCCAACAGGTTCCTGGGCACCCGTTGCTGGCATGCCACCACATCCGTCATTAGCCAGTACCAGGACCGAAATGCATCTGCATTCACCAGTTTGGTACTGGGGTCATTTGAGACCTGCCATGGAGTAAATTTCATCGCGAGGGGCTGGCCCTCGGGGATCTCTGATGGGAACCGGATGTGTGGAGTGTGCCATTTCCACATGGCAAAAGAAATAATCAAATAGCCATAAATAAAAGTAGTTGCACACTTATAATTCTCCTCGCACGCATCGAACAACTATTTTAACAAGAAGGAACACCAATTCAGTTTGGTGCCTTGGACACAATGCTCAGCAATTGAAATAGTATCAAGAGTGCATTCACCCTTGGTGTAATGCCGCATTGTCTTGCTAGCAATGAGGTAACAGGCGAAGTGAATCTCAGGCTTGTTAATGAGGTCGATCTTGGCTCCTTTCCCGCCCCTGCGAGTGCCATTTTTAGTATAGAGGTCTGCATCGCCTGACTTTCGTGCGCACTTGTAGGAGTTCTGACAGGCCGTTGAGACGTCTGCACCCATCTACGAAAGCCCTGTGAGGAGATGAATATCTTCGGCGTGAATGGGAATTTCCTTGGTCGGCCACAAGAACCCATTTTGAATTCGGCTGAGGAGGAAGCGTGTACACTGCAAAACCGGTCCTGTGGTGCCAAAGACCAGAAGATCTCTCAAGTGCATCAGGGATGAGTGCTGAATTCCCCTGAACTCTGGTAACAGGCGGCTGGTGGAGTTGTCGGCTGCAGTGTAGTAGTGCTCCATGTATGCCTGCCACTGGAGGGACGGAAATTCGGCAGCATTTGAGAGGTTGGCATCAATCAAGGTTGCATTATCATATTTTCCCACAAGAGACTCGGTCTTGTGAATCCGAGTGTCAAGCTCTGGTTCAATGACGGCTGGGACAGCCTTCGGCATTTTGGCCCGGCGCTGATAGACCTATAGAAGATGCCTTGGGTGCCTTTCCTGGTGCGGTGCATTCTGAGAATTCAATGGCTCTGGTGCTGCTGCAATTGCTAATTCGAACGGGTCCGACATTCTCGTGCTTTTGGCTTCCATGCAAGTTATGTCAGCACCTGGCACGAGTGGAGTTGATGAGACTCCTTAACAAGTTAATTCCTACTGGTATTCTTTCTACGATAATCGTGCGATCAATCGCATGCCAATGGGGATGCTGACAGTGGCTGACGGTGGCACGGGGAAATGGGTGGACGCAACGGCTGAGGGACTGCGGGTGATGGCAAAATGATGATGGTGCGGTTACTGCCAATTATGGTAATTAATGATGCAGATCTAGGCGATCCTACAGACTGACACAAGTGCATGGGGGGACTGAGCTGGACTGACATGGAGACGAGAAGGGTGTTTGGTCAATTTAGTGTGTCCTAAATTGCTACATTAGTTTATCAATCCGGGATTCATAAGCTGATGAAGTGCGGCGCACTATATGTGCAAGATAACCTATTTCTTAACTTTTTGTTGTTTTTGGTTTTCTAATGTGAGATGGAAATTCTAAAACAAGTATGGTTATGATTGTTCAAGGAAATGATATCCTCTATAATGATTTACCAACTTGAAACTTAAAAAGGAATTTGAAACATACAATGACAAAACTTGAAAGGAAATGAAAATGCGCTGCTGAAATGAAAATGTGCTGCTAGTCTAATGAATCAAAACAGTGAACTATTGAGCATGAAAACCAAACTATCCTTGCTGTTGTCTAAACACAAAACAAATTATGCTGAAAGAAATCCAAAAGTTGCAACAAAGTAAATCTAAATCAAATTACATCAACTTATCTTCTGGTCCCTCATCATTAGTCCAGCTATGATTTTCGGAGGTAACCATAAACAACTTGAGTAACTGATATCTAACTTGCAGAAAGTAAACTAATATCAAACCACACATTCATAATTCAATCCCTCACCATCAGTCCAGCTGTGGCTTTCGGAGGTAACTGAAGATGTCATGCACAATTTAATATTTCTAACTTGCAAAAAGGAAACTAATATCAAACTACACATCCATAATTCAATCCCTCACCATCAGTCCAGCTGTGGCTTTCGGAGGCAACTGAAGATGTTATGAGTAATTTAATATATCTAAATTACAGAAAGGAAACTAATACCAAACTACACATTTCATAATACAATCCCTCACCATCAGTCCAGCTGTGGCTTTCGGAGGCAACTGAAGATGTTATGAGCAGTTTAATATATCTAAATTTAACTACTGAAGCAAATGAGCAAAACTGAATTAAACAAAGCAGTACTGAAATTAAACAGAAACTAAGAAAAACAAATTAGTAGCAGAACAATGTTAATTCCATGTCATTAGTCAAAAAGTTATGCAAATGCCCGGGCTGCCTATTTATAACCTAAAACAAGAACACTCATCAGTTTAACAATAACATAAAACATGAAAGACAGAAGTAAAATGGAAATCATGAAAGATTATAAACAGAAATGAAGCATATATACCATGAAAGATGCAATGTATAAACATGTGAATGGATTATGGCACAATG
This sequence comes from Pinus albicaulis, assembly GCA_034641835.2. NCBI lineage: Eukaryota > Viridiplantae > Streptophyta > Pinopsida > Pinales > Pinaceae > Pinus > Pinus albicaulis. The sequence continues at coordinate 319,329,415 of CM076576.1, read as the reverse complement.
AGCTTTAAAGAAATAAAACAAGAACTGTACAATAATGCACAGAACCTTGGCAAGTGCAGGGGCCCTCTACACCAGCCTTGGCAACAATCTTCAAGTACGAATTACGTTTGGAAACAGTCTTCTTATATTAAAATGCAGTCATAACAGAAAGGTGATATTACGGCACAAGTGCAACGTAATTACATTACAGAGCAGACTAATAAAAACCAACAGAGACTAATCTAATATGCGTATACAAACGCGTTATTTATAACAAAGGAAATACAACTGATTCCCTAAAGTTTATGCTGATGGAGAACACGTAGACCATTACGTCCACAGATCTAGGATCATGGCCGTATTGAAGAGTAAATCTATGAGGAGTGGATGTTTGAATTCGGCTATGGAGCCATGTACAGATGTTGATTTGTCTCCCGCAATTCAGAAACAGCCATATGAACCTTCACATGACACGAAACAGAGTCCTGTCACTGTGGGACTCTACGGTTGACTTCCATTTGGACACCTTTGACCGCAGCCTCTTTAGATGGATTTTCTCGAGCCAATAGGACACGATCCATGTCCACATCATTTCAGACTTGCCCATGTGGCTCGTTTTTCTTGTAGACACCTGTAACATAGAGTTTCACAAAATGGCTGCGGAAAGTTGCAGCAGCTGCGGAAAGTGGCAAGATTCCGCAGCTAAATGAGAAAAATCTAAATCAAACAGCAGACACAAAAATATAGTTAAAAACCATGTTATATGCTCTTTTGCAATTAATATACAATGATATTGACAACTTGGGAGGTTCAGGTGAATGAAAAAGGTATAGAAAGGTGTATGGAAAAGATGCAGATTTGAGACTCAACATACCCCCACTGTGAAGGTGTTGCATGTCCTCATGCAACCAAAATTTTGATAATCCTTCTTCAGTTCATGTGCCTTGACACTTCAGCCAGTACATCCAGCCCTCTCCTCTTCTTCCTTGGTGCTGCTAACATCCTGGGCTTTTTCATTAAGCATCTAAATTTGATATTAACCAATGCTCTGCTTAACTTCTGGCATTTCCTTTTCAATTTCTTGTTCTTCTTCTGCCATATTCCCAGATGTAGCATGGTATTATCATGAATGATTTTGTCTAATTTGCCTTGTTCCTTCAATGCCTCATTTTCATTTTTAATGTGTCTATTTAAAAGCTCTAGCTCAAAGACTTCCTGTTTCAGTGATTGGACTAAATCATCTTGTACTGTGTGAGGCTGAATGGACGAAGTACTGGGACCTGTAGCTGCTTTTTCCAAAGATTCTATATAATCATATACTTCTTGCTGCTTGGGGTCTATTTCAGGTGTCATTTTTATTGCGCTGTCCCCAAAATGCCGTGAAGGAGAGTTATCTTCAAAATCTGGCTGAGAAGGGCTCACATCAACATCTTGCTGAGAATGGGATGGACCATGTTCAATATCTGACTGGGAATGAAATGAACCAGGTTCACTAACTGACTGAGAGTGAGATGGACTATGGTCAGCTGGGGATTGTTCAGATGTTTCTTCTCCCAAATCAATGAAATGGGGTCCCTTCATTTGTGTTTTCCTCAATTTCCCTTTAAGTCTGGAACTTCTTCTCACACACTGTGGTCCACTGTCCTTTTGCTTTTGTTTTCCTTTCTCTGTCTTCTTGGCTATAGATGACTGTTTTTGAAGATAAACTAATCTTTCAGATAACACTTGATGATCTTCTTCTTCGGAAGAAGGGGTTTGATGTATGGCCTCAATACTTTTTCTCTCTTTTGGTGTTATTGGCTTTTTACCCTTAATTTCTTTCTTCTTCCTCTTTGATAGTCTCTCTTCCCTATCAGTTCTTTCAATTGTAGCAGTAGGAGTACTTTGAATTTCATCATTTGTTTTCTTTCTCCTACTCCTCTTTGATGTGCTACCTTCAGGAATTTCTTGAGTAGGAGTAATTTGAGTTTCATCATTTATTCTTTTTCTCCTACTCCTTCTTGTTGTGCTACCTTCAGGAATTTCTTGAGGTTCCTCAAAGAAATTTCTAATCAGAAATTGTTCCCATGTTTCTTTCTTCTGCTTTAACTCTTTTTCAATCAAAATTTTTGCAAGACCGTGGTGATATAGATGTGGTTCTACATCTCCTAAATGTTTCTGAACAGTCACAGACATATTCTTCAAGCTATTTAATAGAAAATATGGGAGATTGAGAGTTTGATTATCTAGAAAATTCATCAGCAACCTGGTATGGTACATATACATGGACCCAAAATGGCCTTCACAGGTAATGAATTTTTGAACAACTAGCAGCAAAGTAGCCCATTCCTCTTTCAATGCATGAACAGGAATTCCTCTTTTAAAAATAGTTATGTCCATACCTTGGTTTCGTAAGATTGTTCTCCAGGCTTCATCACTAATGATTTTATTCTTAAACCAACGCTCACCCTCTTGAAGAAGTTCCATGGCAGATGCTATAGATGCTTCGTTCACTGCAAACTTAAGGTCTCCAATTTCCACTTCTAGGCCATTGAACGACCTTGCAAATGCTTTTGTCACTTCTTTATGATAACCTCTAAACTTTTGGATAAACCACAGCCACTTTTCTTTCTTCAATATATCCCTTACTTGCGGATATCCCTCCATGAACTTAGGTCCTTCCGGTTCTGCTCTTAGCAATTTACCCATTTTTCTTTCTGCTCTTCACAAATTTGCCTGCGTGAGGGTTTAATGGAAATAGAACAGTTGAATGCACAGAGATGAGCACAATGACTGTAGGTAGATATCAAAGAGTGGATATACAGGTTGTAGCGTAACAGAGAACGAAATGAAATGAGGCAGAACAGAGAGGGGTTTCGTGAGCACGGCAGAGACACGGCTGTGAGATTAACAGAACAATAGGAGGAGTACATCCGGCAGTGTTTTGAAATTTGGTGGCTGCGACATAAATGTGAGCACGTTTAAACAACGGCTATGGGTTTATGCGGCTGTAAGAGTTCGTGGTCAAATCAACTACGTCTCATTGTCACCGGTGGAATATCGGAGTATGAGTGAAGATCGGGGGTTTAATTATGAAACCGTTTGAGAATGAATGCGAGAGGATCATATGGAGATCATGAAAGGGTTACGGAATTTGTCAATATAATCATTGCACATAATGGATGGAGCTTATGGTTTAGAACTATATAAAAATGTGTTTTCAATGCTATTTGAAATGAATTTTACTCATACCTTGGAATCTTTGCCTTTTTCCTTGGTCTTCATTGGTATCTTGAATGCTCCATGCCTTTATTTTTGGTCCTCTCACCTGCATTTAATTTCATGATTATGGAAATAACATCTGGCTGTACATTCTTTTTGAAAACAGAGTTGTAGCTGCGGAATCTGCTTCTGGCTGCGGAAACTGGTGTCAGCTGCGGAAACAGATGTCAGCTGCAGAAACTGATACAGCTATTATTTGGATGAATGAACATGAACGGATGACAAATGACTAGATGGAAATGGTCATGAAAAATAATTTTATTGATGAAATGGAATAAAATGAAGTGAAATGGAATGAAGTGGAGTGAAAATGAAGTGGGATGAAGTGGAATGGAATGGAGTGGATGGTCACAAGACTTGTGAAATGAAAGAGAGAGAATTTTTTTTGGAAAATATAGAGTGTCAGGTGTTCCTGATTTTCACCCTATATTTTCTGTATAAGACTGCCAATCAGTGATTGGTTTTCAGGCTTACACAAATATATATATATATATATATATATATATATATATATATATATATCAAAAGCTAGGCTGGTGGAGAAGAAGAATTCTTCTGTACCAGCCTGATTGCAGAACTTTCTTGAAACATTTTGAAAAAATCCTTTTTTGAGAGTGGCTTATGATAAACTTTCAATCTATGGCCATTCACAATAAGAGGAGTTTGAAACTCATCAATGGTCTTGATTCTTACCGCTCCATTGCTAAAGATCTTGTCAATCTCATATGGCCCAAGCCAATGAGTCCGAAATTTTCCTTGAAAATCTTTAAACTTGGAATCAAATAACAATGCCCAATCTCCTTCTTGAAACTTCTTCTCTTTGATGTACTTGTCATGCCATTTAGCTCTTTGATATTGAACTAGATCGGTTCTTAAAATTGCTTCTTGTCTGATCTCATCTAGCTCATTCAACTGCTCCATTCTATGCTTTTGGGCTTCTGATAAGTCCATCCCCAACTGAACTGCTATCTTGAAGGTCTTGACTTGGAACTCAATGGGGAGCAAGACTTCTTTCCCATAAACAAGTTCATAGGGAGAATGTCCCGTTGTATTTCTCCATGTAGTTCTGTAGGCCCACAAGGCTTCAGGAAGCCTTTCTGCCCAATCTCTTCTATGTAGATGAACAGTTTTGGTGATGATACTTTCAAGAAATTTGTTTGTGGACTCCACTTGACCATTTTCTTGTGGATGGTAAGGAGTAGATCTTCTGTGCTTGATTTTGTATTCTTCCATCAACTTTTCCACCAAATTGGATGTGAATTGGCTCCCCTGATCTGTTACAATTTCTCTTGGAACACCAAAGCGAGTAAAATATCCTCATAAAGAAAATGAACAACTGAATTTTCAGTAGCAGATACTAATGCTTTAGCTTCTACCCATTTAGTAACATAATCAGTACAAACCAATATATACTTCTTTTGTTTAGATGGTGGATTAATAGGTCCAATGAAATCTAAAGCCCATTTTTCAAAGGGTTCAATGAGTACCTGTGTTTGCAATGGCATTTCATTTGAAAGGGTAGGTTTCCCTACTCTTTGGCAGCTATCACACCTTTTGATATATTGTTTTGCATCTTTGAAGAGAGAAGGCCAATAATATCCCAAGGAAAGGATTTTATAGGCCGTCCTTTTGTCCGCAAAGTGTCCGCCGCATGGTTCATCATGACATGCCTTAAGAATATCAGGCATTTCATCTTCCCCGACACATCTTCTGATCACAAGATCTGGCCCTGTTTTAAACAATTCGTTAGAAATCCATGAATATTTTGAACTCTCCTGAATAATCTTTCGTTTTTCTCTTGGAAATAAATGTGAAGGTAGTTTCCCCGTAACCAAATAGTTAGCAATATCTGCATACCAAGGGGTCTTAATAGTTACTGCAAACAAGTATTCATCAGGAAATTTATCTTCTACAGGAGAATCTTCTTTAGTATTCTGAATCCTAGACAAGAAATCGGCTACTGTATTCTGTTTTCCTGGTCTATCCAACACAGTAATATTGAATTCTTGCAAAAGTAAAAGCCATCTTGTCACTCTTCCATTAGTAACAGGTTTGTTCATTAAATATCTAATTGCAGAATGGTCAGTATGAATAAAAGTTTCATAGCCCGTTATGTAATGTCTAAACTTATTAATTGCATGAACAACAGCTAAAAACTCTTTTTCAGTCACAGTATAGTTCAACTCTGTGGGAGTCAAATTTTTACTGGTGTAATAAATGGCATAAGGAATTATATCTTTTTGACCCAACACAACTCCAAGAGCTGTATCTGAAGCATCCGTAGAAATATGGAAAGGAAGTTTCCAATTTGGTCCCCTCAAGATAGGTGCTTCAGATATTCTTGTTTTCAAAGTTTCAAAAGCTGATTGACAATCAGGATCCCATTTAAATTCACAGTCTTTTGTAAGCAACTTGAAGAGTGGAGATGCTATCTTAGTGAAGTTTTCTATAAATCTTCTATAGTAACCAGTAAATCCTAGAAAACTTCTAACATCTCTTTGACAATTTGGAATAGGAAACTTGGAGATGACTTCAACTTTTGATCTATCAACTTTAATCCCATCTCCTGAAATATGATGCCCCAAAACAATACCTTCAGTAAACATCATAAAGCATTTTTCATGACTTAATGAAAGGTTTGTTTCTTTACATCTTATAAGGACTTTTTTTCAAATTTTCTAATGCCTCTTCAAATGAATTACCATAAAGTGTAAAATCATCCATATAAACCTCTACACAATCATGGATTAGGTCAGAAAAAATTCCTAGTACTGCTCTTTGGAATGTTGCGGGTGCATTACATAACCCAAAAGGAAGCACTCGGTAGACAAAAGTTCCCCATGGACAAGTAAATGTGGTATTATCTTGATCTTCAGGTGCTACCTGAATTTGATTATAGCCACTAAAACCATCCAAAAATGAAAAGTACTTTTTACCTGCTAATGTATCTAATACCTGATCGATAAAAGGCAAAGGAAAGTGATCCTTCAAAGTTGCTTTGTTCAATTCCCTGTAATCAATGCATACCCTCCATTTACCATTCTTTTTAGTACTATAACCAAAGGAGAAACCCATCGGCTATCTGAAATTGCATAAATGAAGTTTACATTGAGTAGTTTTTGGAGCTCTTCTTTCACTATCTCCCTAAGATTTGGATTCATCCTTCTTTGAGGTTGTCTGATTGGTCTACTATTTTTCTCAATATAGATATGATGGATGCAAGTCTTAGGATCAATACCTTTCATGTCAGTATACTCCCATGCAAATGCAGTAGAATGTTTTTGCAAGATTTTGGTTAGTTCTTCTTGTTGTGACTTTTCCAAATGTTTGTTGATATTCAATGTTTTTCTGGAAAAATATCAATAGTAGAACTACCAAACTCTTCCATAGAGTAAAGAGACATTTGTCTTGATGATAAATATTCTATGTCAGATTCCAATTGAAATTGTGTGGGGTCATATTCTAAAGATATCTCAAAATTTTCTAATGTGTTCAGAATTTGACTATCCTCACTGATTTCAGAAATGGTAAAGACAGGTTGTATAGTGTCCTCATCATCAACCCATTCATTGTCTCCTACTTCTGTGATTGCTTTTGCTGGAGGATACAAATTGAATTTCTTTGTCGAATTACTATTAGAAATGTACATGTCCCCAGATCTACAACTAATAAAAGCATCAGCTGTGGCTAGCCAAGGTCTTCCTAAGATAAGTGGGTGCCCTCCTAGATTACTCTTGGGAGTCAAAATCATAAAATATACCGGATATTCCCAAGAATCTAAGGAGACTGAAATATCTTCTAATACACCATCTGGTTTAATAATTGATCGATCTGCAAGTTGCAGTAAAGTAGGTGTAAAAAGAAGGTTAGGAAGTTTTAGCTGGTCCATAGTCTGTCTACTCATAATGTTGATAGAAGCCCCTAAGTCAATCAATGTGTTTGGAATTTCTATCTCATTTATATGTGTCTTGACAATTGGACTTCCTGGATCTACATACTTCTGCATGGTAATTTTTCCCATCATAATATCTGCAATCTTTCCTACCAGGTGGATTCTTCTTGTGTCTTTTAGTTTCCTTCCTGGTCTTTTGAAACTCAACTCCTTTATTGTTATTGCTAGAATAGGAATCTCTCGAATGGCTTGTAGCAAGGGAATCTTGATACAAACATTCTTCAATTCATCTAGAAAGTCATAGTTAGGCAACAAAATTTGTTTTTCCACCCCCTTGTCAATTTGTAGTCTTTCAGGAAAAGGAGGTGTAGATGAAGATGTAGGTTGCTCAACTATAGGAGTTGTGGGTGTTGACTTTCCTTTTTCTTTTTGAATGCTTGAATTTTGAAGAGATTCTTCCTCAGAACCCTTATTGACTTGAAGAGAATACTTCTCAGAGGTATCTTGCTCTTGAATATCTATAGAAGGTTTTTCTAAAACTCTACCAGATCTGAGTTGTACATCGTTGAGAGGAACAATCATATAGGTAGGAAATTGTTGTCCTTCTACCATGTAAGTATTCTGAGGATTTTTATTGTTAGGATTTGGCAATGGCTGAGCTGGAAGTTGATTTCTCTTTTGTTTGTATGGGAGCATAAGTTGAGGATTTGGATTTTGTTGAGAAGGTTGTTGTTGTGGAAATGGCAATGAAAGTTGTGGATTTGGGTTTGGAAGTTGTGGAGCTTGTTGATTTTGAAAAGATGGAGGATATTGATAAAATTGAGCAAATCTCCCATAAGGATTTTGCATCCCTTGTAACCATGGCTGATATGGATTTTGATGTTGGGGCCAAGGTTGTTGCCAAGGATTCCAATTTGGTGGGGTTTGAAGATTCATAGGGTTGTTAAACCCTTGAGTTTGTTGTCCCCGCCAAGGTCTTCTTGCAACAAAACAGAGAGATTCTACTGAATTTGGGTCTTCTTGAAAGACAACTTTGAGTCCAGGAATTGAAGGACAATCCTTGATCTCATGATTCTCTGAGCAAATCATACATGTTTCTACAATTTTTGCATCCAAGGGACATTCCCTTAAAGCATGTTTCTTCCTACATTTCGGACAAAAGATGGCTAGAGCATATGTTTCTGCTTTCTGCTTGTTTTGGATTTTAAGGGTGTCTAGTTGTTCACTAAGGCTCTCTAAGATATCATTTTTGAATTCATCAAGCATATTACCAATCTCTGCCCTACTTACTGATCCAGTTGCAGATTTGTTAGCCCTAATAAGAGAAGGATCCCTAGGCCCTTTTCCTGTTTTAGATTTTCCTCTTGAGAGATGGACACATAGTTATGTTATGTCACGAAGTGGAGTTGAGAAATGTCTCCTTTCCCCATCATGTTTAAAATATCTATCCATTCATCTCTAATGGCTTTTAATATGAGGGCTTTCAAGGTTTCATCATCTAAGTTGCTCATCTTTGCTCTTTTCAAGTTGTATTGAAATCTTTCAAGTAAGTCTTCCAAATTTTCATCTTCTTTTTTGCATCATTTTGAATACCTCATCCTTGTGATTGGTGGGCATACAATAGTCCAAGTATCTATCCAAAAATGTTTGTTTCATATCATTCCAAGTCCTAATACATTGAGTGGCTAATCCCATGAACCATTTCAAAGCAGATCCCTTCAATGTTGAAGGAAACAGTTTGAGTTTTTGAGAGTCTTCCATATAGTCATAGGTTCGGAACACGACTTCAAACTCAAACAGAAATGTTTCAGGATCCTCACTTCGCAATCCATAAAATTTAGGGAGAACAGATGGTGAGATATTTTTCATTGTTGTATGAGTTTCCTCATCAACTATAGGGAATCCAAACAAGTTGTCTCCTTCCCTATTTCTACCATTATTTCCTTCACCATTGTTGTCTCCATCGTTTCCTCCTCTTCTACCTCTACCTCTACCTCCATCTATTACTTCCTCTGCCATGATAGTTTCTTTAGAGTCCTTAAAGTCCTCTAGTTCTTCTACCAAGGGAGGATGAGAGAGAGTCTCTTTGTTTTCTAAATGGGATTTAGTAGGTGGTATAGGAGAATCCTCTAATTCAGCTACTCCTTGAATTCCAAAAATCTTAAGGCTAGGGGTAGATGGTGGTGAATCTGGTCTATGCCTTGAGGAAGATGGAGTTGTGAAAATCGAACTCTTGGCTTTAGCTATAAACCTTCCCCTAGAATCTCTTGCTCTATGCATGTCATTTTTTTTATTTTTTATTTTTTTAAAAGTTGGGCTAATAATTCTCTTTCTGATCTTCCAGATCACACTAGGTGCAAGAAGAGAGCATACCTAAGAAATTACTAAACCAATAACTCTCTTTTCTGATCCTCCAGATCACACTAGGTGCAAGAGGAGAGCATACTTCAAGAAGTTATCAAGTTTTCCCTTCTTTTATGATTTTATGTTTTTTTTTTTAAGAAATTGGTCACCTAGTTACACTTCCCCGGCAACAGCGCCAAAATGTTTGGTCAATTTAGTGTGTCCTAAATTGCTGCATCTAATTTATCAATCCGAGATTCGTAAGCTGATGAAGTGTGGCGCACTATATGTGCAAGATAACCTATTTCTTAACTTTTTGTCGTTTTTGGTTTTCTAAGGTGAGATGGAAATTCTAAAATAAAAACAAGTATGGTTATGTTTGTTCAAGGAAATGATATCCTCTATAATGATTTACCAACTTGAAACTTAAAAAAGGAATTTGAAACTTACAATGACAAAACTTGAAAGGAAATGAAAATGTGCCGCTGAAATGAAAAGGTGCTGCTAGTCTAATAAATCAAAACAGTGAACTATTGAGCATGAAAACCAAACTGTTCTTGCTGCTGTCTAAACACAAAAGAAACTATGCTTAAAGAAATCCAAAATTGCAACAAAGTAAATCTAAATCAGATTACATCAACTTGTCTTCTGATCCTTCATCATTAGTCCAGCTATGATTTTCGGAAGTAACCATAAACAACTTGAGTAACTGATATCTAACTTGCAGAAAGTAAACCAATATCAAACCATACATTCATAATTCAATCCCTCACCATCAGTCCAGCTGTGGCTTTCGGAGGTAACTGAAGATGTCATGCACAATTTAATATTTCTAACTTGCAAAAAGGAAACTAATATCAAACTACACATTCATAATACAATCCCTCACCATCAATCCAGCTGTGGCTTTTGGAGGCAATTGAAGATGTTATGAGCAGTTTAATATATCTAAATTTGCAGAAGGGAAAATAATATCAAACTACACATTTCATAATACAATCCCTCACCATCAGTCCAGCTGTGGCTTTCGGAGGCAACTGAAGATGTTATGAGCAGTTTAATATATCTAAATTTAACTACTGAAGCAAATAAGCAAAACTGAATTAATCAAAGCAGTACTGAAATTAAACAGAAACTAAGAAAAACAAATTAGCAGCAGAACAATGTTAATTCCATGTCATTAGTCAAAAATTTATGCAAATGCCTGGGCTGCCTATCTATAACCTGAAACAAGAACACTGATCAGTAATCAATAACATAAAACATGAAAGACAGAAGTGAAATGGAAAGCATGAAAGTTTATAAACAGAAATGAAGCATATATACTATGAAAGATGCAATGTATAAACATGTGAATGGATTATGGCACAATGAGCTTTAAGGAAATAAAACAAGAACTATACAATAATGCACAGAACCTTGGCAAGTGCAGGGGCCCTCTACACCAGCCTTGGCAACAATCTTCAAGTACGAATTACGTTTGGAAATAGTCTTCTTATATTAATATGCAGTCATAACAGAAAGGTGATATTACGGCACAGTGGAAATTACATTACAGAGCTATCTCCAGACTAATCGAGACTAATCTAATATGCGTATACAAACGCGTTATTTATAACAAAAGAAATATAACTGATTCCTAAAGTTTATGCTGATGGAGAACACGTAGACCGTTACGTCCACAGATCTAGGATCATGGTCGTATTGAAGAGTAAATCTATGAGGAGTGGATGTTTGAATTCGGCTATGGAGCCGTGTACAGATGTTGATTTGTCCTCCGCAACTCAGAAACGGCCATATGAACCTTCACGTGACACGAAACAAAGTCCTGTCACCGTGGGACTCTACGGTTGACTTCCATTTGGACACCTTTGACCGCAGCCTCTTTAGATGGATTTGCTCGAGCCAATAGGACACGATCCATGTCCACATCATTTCAGACTTGCCCATGTGGCTCGTTTTTCCTGTAGACACCTGTAACATAGAGTTTCAAAAAATGGCTGCGGAAAGTTGCAGCAGCTGCGGAAAGTGGCAAGATTCCGCAGCTAGATGAGCAAAATCTAAATCAAACAGCAGACACAAAAATATAATTAAAAACCATGTTAGATTCTCTTTTGCAATTAATATACAATGATATTGACAACTTGGGAGGTTCAGGTGAGTGAAAAAGGTATAGAAAAGTGTATGGAAAAGATGCAGATTTGAGACTCAACAAGGGTCATAGATAACCCAGGCTGCAGAAGATATATTTCGGGTACTACGGCAGGCACCATCAGCGAAACCGACATAAGGAGTCAAAGACATCTGCAAATCAAGTAAAATAAGATAAGTAGGAAAATTTCTTGCAAACGGACACCAAACCAAAAATGTACAAAAATGAAAAGCACACTAATGTACAAGAGTAGTTACATTAGAAAATCATGCATAATATTTCTTTAGCTAAAGCCCATTTTGGGGCTTATCCAAAGGATTACCTTCATAATCAATCAGATCATAGGCCCCTTTCTACAAAACACTTTTTACGATGACCGGCCCATGCCACATAGGTTTGAATTTTCCTGCCCCCATTTTGTCATGTTCTTGGTCATAGAGAAGGACCAAGTCCCCTTCATAGAAGGCATGTGGAGAAACTGCCTGATAAAAATGGGCTTTGACCCATTTCTTCAGTGCTTCATTAACCAAAGCGGCGAAGCGTCGAGTTTCATCAAGCCTTTCCAAGTACAAGAGACGTTCCTCTTCTAGCGAGGTATTCACAAGCAATTCGACATCTAATTTGAGCGAAGGAATTTCACATTCAATCGGGAAGGTTGCTTCAAGGACATATACTAACTGAAATGGAGTGAATCCAGTAGCATTATTGGTCGAGGTTCGGTACAACCAGAGAGATGAAAACAACATGAGAGTCCAGTTTTACTTGTGCATCCCAATAGTGCATTGAAGCATAGTAACTAAGACTTTATTCATTGCTTCAACTTGGCCGTTGGACTGATGGTAATATGGAGTTGAGTTGTCGTGACACAAACCCAACTGAGAAGTCAACTTAGCCATCATGTAATGGTGAAAATGAGAGCCATGGTCGGTGAAAATGGCTTGAGGAACACTGAACCATGTGATGAAATGATTGAAGAGAAATGAAGCCGAAGTTTTACCGTCAGCAACATATGTAGGCATCGCCTTGGCCCATTTAGTGAAATAGTCCACAATGACAATGATATAAGCATGCCCCCCGGCCGAGTGAGGTTTACATGTCATGAAGTCAATGCCCCATTTGGAAAACGGGATGACAGTAACAACTGGGTGTAAGGATGTGGGTGGGCCGTGCATCTTCCTCTGATAAATCTGGAAAGAATGGCATTTACGGATAGCAAGGATGTAGTCTTTGAAAATAGAAGGCCATAAATAACTAGCACGAAGGATTTTTTGATCTTTTGCATAGCCATACATATGACCACCACATGCCCCAGAGTGGTAGTCGTTGAACACTCTCTCAGCCTCTTCGAAATTCAGACAACTGTGAAGAATCAAATCGACGCCGACACAGTATAAAGTATCCTAAATGATACGATACGTCTGAGAATGATGTCGAATCCATCAACAATTAGACTTTTCCAACTTAGATCAGAAATTTTTGGTTTGGATATACACGATGATATTACCATTCCATGGATCGATAATGTTGATCATGAAGAGAGTGTCATCCGGAATGTGCTCATCAAGATCAATTGGAGCAGAGGAAGAGGGAAGGGAGCATATCAATTTAGCGAAAACCAATGATTTCTTTGATTTGGTAGTAGTGAATTCCAAACCAAACTCCTGTAAAATGACAATCCATGTTGAATACTTTCCCCCGAGCAACTTGCAATTCAAAATATAAGTCATAGGATTGCAGTCGGAGATCACAGTAGTCGTGCGTAAGAGAGTATAATGCCGAAAGCGATGAATATCATGTATTGTAGCTAAAGCCAGTTTCTCGACATGGGCATATGATTCTCTGTATCCATAAGGTTACAGCTGAGGTAATATATGACATGTTCAGTACCATTGTCGTCGTCCTGGATGAGCACCATAGAAATGGTACCAGAAGAAGTTGTTAAGTAAAGGATATAGTCACGATGATAATTTGGGGGATGTAGTAAAAGAGCATTAATGAGAAAATTATTTAAAGCATCGAAGGAGCATTGAGAAACTTCATCCCATATAAAGGGGATCCCTTGCTTCAGTAATCGTGTAAAACCCTTAGCAAGCTATGCATTGTTAGGAACAAAACAACGTAGGAAATTAGTTTTCCCTTGTAGACTCTGCAATTGAGATAAAGAGGAGGGAGGTGGTAAATTAATGATAGCCTCAACTTTCAAAGGGTAAATTAATTAATGCCAATTTTTTATGCAGGAAAATCCTCTCTGCGGACAGAGACGATCCCTCTAATCCTAGGATGGGTCTAGTAACAATGGGGAACAATTAGAAGCCTACTTTCCTAAATTGTAAATGCATGCAGATCGCGAATACATCACCTACCTCGCTCTGATGTTATTCCTCGCTTGAATCCTTTGATCCTTCATGCTCCGTAGTTAGATCTTCGCCATTGACAGCGTTTGGTTACCTTCACAAGGGATCAAACAACAACAAATGTGAAATCATAACATATATCTTGCATATACAATCTACCTAGTTGATCAAGGAAAACTAAGAATCCAATCATACATTAAATACGAGAATGGAAAGCATGAATCAATTGTATTATATTAAAATATAGAGGGGGAGTTACAACCTGCGCCTTGATGTCACAAATCTCCTTTGACGGGTCTAGATCCGGGCACGTCTCCAAAGCGCTTGTTTCAACTTTATGTGAAGGGAAAAAGGTCTCAACTCTTGCTCGATACCTATAGCAACAAATATCTCTCTGGTGTTCTTCTATCTTTGTTCTAACTAGCAGAGATATGGGAGAATATCCATTTTATAGCAAGGGAGGAGAGAGCATGGATCCACTTAAGGTGGGGAAATGGGTTATCCCTTTGGCTGGTTCCACTTTTGTAAGAACAAGAAGCCCAAAGGAAGAAGCTCGGCTCTATCCTCAGGAACAAACAACAAGCTCTCCGCCATGAAGCTTCTAGATCTCGAAGCTTCACTTCCATTTTTAAAAAACTTTCCAGAAGAGGATCGGCACGGGTATGAGCCTCATTTCAGCACCAATCGGCGCTTCCATAGACAAAAAAAGAGCCATCGGTGTGAGAAAGACACGCAGAGGGCGCGTCGCTCTAGATAATAATGTTTTCAAGGAGCTGCTTGAGGAATGGTCAACGGAGAGTTTACTCACAATGTTGGAAGGGATATAATGGCACATTTTCATGATGGAAAATAGACACAGGGGTCACTGTTAGGGGTCTCCGGGATCAGGAACAGGGAGTACATGGACAGTGATAAATTGTTGTGTAACAACGTGCTATAGTCTGCTACCATGATCATCATCATGGATAGTTGATGGTCATTGATGGTCGATCTAGATTGGAATTTTGTTTTTTGTATCATTATATTTATATCATAAGGTGTTTGAAACCTATGATCACATATGATGTAATATTTTTTGACACACAACTATTTGGACCTAATGATATTACTACTTTCGATCTCTAAGTATCTTGTTCAATATGGATCAAATATTGTTTTTTTTTACTTTTAAAGTTGCAAATGTATATTTAAAACTTGATTAGCTAATGCATCAGCCAATGTGTTTAGATTACTTTAAATGTGTTAATATTCAATGTAATCAAACTGTCTTTCGAAGAGATGAACCCTTAAAAACATTCTTAATAAAGATGGATTTCTGATAGCATAAACATTGTTTAAATGTAATACAATGAGTTGGGAATCTAACCTAAAAATAAAACGTCGAATGCTTAATGCAGTGGCATCAGATAATATCTCAGACTGCGCTATATTCTACAATATTTTTCGTTATTTTACCGAGGCAAATCCCATGAATAGAGACTAACTCATCGGTGGGTGAATAGATAACCCAAGCAACGGGAGAAATGTTTCGTCTACTACGATAGGCACCGTCAGCAAAGCCAATGTAAGTATGAAGGAAAGTCGACATCTGTAGTATCAACAATAATCAATATAAGCAGCAAAATTAGCGAAAACTCATCAAGCAAAATAACTTATCTAAGGCACATTGTTCTAATCTAAGGTACACTGTTCTAAGATGTAACTAATGTACAATCTTCACATGAAAAATCATGCATAATATCTCTTGAGATAAAGGCCATTTCTGAACTTATCTAAAGAGACGTCGTCATAATCAATTAACTCGTAGGCCCCTTTTTCAATCACACACTTAACAATATAAGGACCATGCCACATTGGTTCGAATTTACCAGCACCTAGTTTGTCATGAGCTTGATCGTATACTAGAACTAGGTCACCTTCAGAATAGATATGAGGGTTAACACTTTGATCATTTTTATCCTTAACACATTTTTTATGAGCTTTGGCAGCTAATGCAATGGTGCGACGAGTCTATCTAACTGTGCTAGGTATAGCAAGCGTTTCTCCTCTTAAGAGGTAGCTGGTAACAACTTGACGGATAATTTGAGTGACGGGATTTCACATTCAATGGGTAACACAGCTTCCAAACCGTAAACAAGTTGAAAATGAGTAAACCATGTGGATGTTTTTGCAAAGGTACAGTATGCCCACAATGTCGAAAAAAGCATGGTATGCCAATTTCTTTTATGACTTCCTACAATCTATTTAATCCTGTTGGTTAAAACTTTATTGACGGCCTCAACTTGACCATTATTCTATGGGTAATTTGGTGTAGAATTATCATGGCATAGGCCAAGATGAGCGGAAATTTCGGTCATCATAATGTTTCGAAAGTGGATACCATGGTCCGTAACAATAACTTGAAGGGCACCAAACCTAGCAATCACGTGATTGAATATGAAATTTTTTATATTTTTGCCATCAGCCGCAAATGTAGGCATCGCCTTGACCCTTTTGGTAAAGTAATCTATGGTGAGAATAATATATCCATTCCCCCCAGCCGAGTGAGGTTAGATGTGACGAAAGGACCGACGACAATAATTGGGTGAAGAGGAGCTGGAGGTGCACGCATCTTTCGATAAAAAATCTGGCAATTGTGGCATTTTCTAACCACGAGAATAGAGTCATTGAATAGTGACAGCCAAAAATAGCCAGCGTGCAATATCTTTTGGGTTGTGGTGAACCCAGACATATGACCACCACATGTAGAAATTTGAATAACTGATATATTATTCACCGAGATTCTCCTGATCACACACTATTTTATCTTCATGCATAATACAGAATATCTTCTACCATTGTTCATCATATGCGGAAATAAAATCAATTGCATGCACACATTAAAACCACAAACAATCACACATATGAACACAGTATTTAATGGGAAAGCTTAAAGCTGAAAACCCCAACTATTTGTATATTATATTTCATGGAGACCATGTAAAAATCATAGTACAAAGCTCCTCACAAGCTCTCATGCACACCCTCAATTGCTACACACTATCAAGCTAGATCTAGCAAAACACATGCTCCAATATTTTTCCACTATAGGCCTCTATTGCGTTTTTAATGTTATGGGATGGCTTCATTAAATAGATAAACCACCTGGCTTGTACTGCGCAATCCTCATGGGCTTCTCCACCTATCTGTGTGTTGCAAATAGCTATAGTCACAATGATAATTAACTGCTCTTTCACCTATTTCACGGGTCTCCGAAATTGTCCATGCACTAAAGTTAACGATGCATTCTTTAGTTGATTAATGAGTTTATAATTAGTGAATTAATTAATAATTAATTCACACCACTCTCACTAATTGTATCAATTTGTTAAAGAATACAAATAGCTCAAATATGTTTATATTAGTTAAACTAAATACAACTCCACTAACTTCCTCAATCAACTCCACCAAACTCGTCACATGAGTTCTAACTGAAGTATCCATGCAATAGCTCCACATAACCCTCGGGAATAGTGTAATTTCGTTCCTGTGCCACATTTGTGCACTTAATTGAAGTGCTCCAAGAGAATAAGATAATGTTTAGAGTCCAAATATTATTAAGAGCTAATAATATTCGACATATCTATTTTAGACGGCAATCTAAAAATAGATTCCGCCTAGTATGTCTAAAAATAGAAGTTCATCTATTTTTTCCGACTTGACCAACCATCCACAAATAGCATCCCGCAACTCATAGAACATGATCCATATGTCTAAAAATAGACTTTGCGCCAAAAATAGCTCGGGCCCACTTAGTGAAGGCGACTCCTTTCCACTAAGCTCATCATCTTGTTGCAATCTCAACACTCCTCTCACGATAAGGATTATCTGCAACCCCTATCCCTTCTGTGGTATTCGAATTTGCTCTGGTGAGCGCCTTCCAGATATCGCATCCTAATCCTCCGTAGGAATGTATGAAAGTAACATGATCTTCACACATCTCGATATGATGATACCGCCGTGAAGCCATGCCGCCTCAACTCATCCTCCCGTACCATGATCCATATCCCGATGTACCTCCGAGATATCTCAATACATGCTTGCCTTCCGGAGAGCTTGGTAGGCTTAACCATATTGTGAAAGCTGGTTCACATAGCATATGTCGGGTCGTGTATTGACCAGCGACCCCACCAACGTCGATAAACGGTGGCATCCACTACCTCGAAGTAGCATCCTTTCCTCCATCCACCAGGAAGAGGAGTATCAAGCCATGCATGTTGAACTTCTCCGGATCTCCCAATACCTACAGAAACAAACATCCACCGCCAAATTTCCAATCCCGGAAATAATGAAGAGGCCAAGTCCTTCATCTCAAACTCCTTTGCAAGATCGGCCTTGCATGAGTGTATCAGCTCATCACTGTCAAAATCAAATCATCTACATAAAGTACAATGATCGAACTTACCCTCCACCACAATCGGTATAGGTTAGGATCCGCCTCACTCTTGGAGAATCCAAGTCCGGAAATAATTGTCTATCCGTGTGTACCAAGCACGAGGTTCTTGTTTCAACCCATACGCGCTCTCTTGAGCTCGCACACATGCAACTCGCCGAAGATCTCAAAACCTTCGGCTACTCTATGTACACCTCCTCCTCAATGACTACGTTGAGGAACAGCTTCACATCCATCGATGAATGTGCCACCCCATCCGCGAGAGAAGAATCGTCCGTATGGAAGAATACCTTGCGACGGGTGCAAAGGTCTCCTCATAATCGATCCCTCAATCGTGAAAAGCCTCGGCAACAAATCTTGCCTTATACTTCTCCGCACTCCCATCACCGCTCGCTTCACTTTGTAGATCCATCTCGAACCCACCACTTTACCCTCGACCTCGGGACAATCTCCCATGCACTTTTCGACAATCGAATCATACTCTTCCACCATGGCATCTACCCATGCGAGATCCTCCACAACTTCCTCAAAAGAGGATGGCTCCGTCACGATACACTTGCTCATAAGAGCCATGTAATATACCGTCATGTTGTCTCTCCGATGTGATGTAGGTGCTCCTACAACCTTCTCGCATCTTGAGCCGTCGCTTAGCTTCCAGTGCGCTTCCGCCCTCGATGGTTGGCGCCGCCGAGTGGTCTCTTCCACTCCATGAACCTCATCTTGTGCTTGATCCACATCATGAGACTCATCCTTAGGAACTAATAGCTCCTCATCTGCATGCAAGTGTGGCTCCCTCTCAAGCGAACACTTCATGGCTTTCTCCTCATGAAATTTGATATCCCTTCGCACACGCCTTGTGACTATCTAGAAAATACACACGATAGTTGTGGGGCGTATCGTGTACCCCACAAATATCCCAACCTCCGTGGCTCCAGCTCCTTTCTAGCATCCTTCGTCACATGAATGTAAACAGGAACCACAAATCCTCAAATGGGAAATATCGGGCCTCTTAAAACGCCTCCTTGGGGGCACTCATGCCAAGTATCCCGTGAGGACAACGGTTCGCACATCGCAGTATTGCATGCCTCCGCCCACAAGTGTATGGGTAGGCCCTGATCATGAAACATCGTCCGTGCAGCACCCACAATCGTTCTATTCTTCCGCTCAGCAACCCCGTTCTGTTGTGGGTTATGAGGTGTTATCCCCCACACTTCCCAGCTCATCCCTGCATTGGATGAACTGCGTGAGGTACTTGGGCATACTGTTGCCTTTCTCCATCTTTATGTTCCTGAGTTTATCCTTGAGCACCAACTTCCTCTGGTCGCTCTTGCTTTGGAATAAATCTGTAAAAGCTTTCCACATCAAAAATGGAGAAGCCTTACCATGAAGGTTGGACACTATGTGATCCTTCACACCTTCCAACAGAATCCTTCGACACTTTTCTGTCTTATTTTGCCATGCGTCAAGTACGAAGCATCACTAGAAGTAGGCTTTGGAATTTCTGCATCTATGAACTCCTTCACCCCATTGTCATCCGACCTCCATCCTATCCTTCCATGCAATATAATTCGAGCTGCCCTCAAGGGCATACTCCAATTGCAATCCGTTGAAAGACATCTCAACTTCGACACCAAGCACAAATTCGAATTCCACTAAAGCTCAACCGCTTCAATGTTTTGCAATTGCTCCAATGATCAATATCGCTCCGATACCATGTAGAAATTTGAATAACGATATATTATTCACCCGATTCTCGATCAAACACTATTTTATCTTCATGCATAATACAAGATCTCTTCTACCATTGATCATCACATGCGGAAATAAAATCAATTGCATGCACACATTAAAACTACAAACAATCACACATATGAACACATATTTAATGGGAAAGCTTAAAGCTGAAAACCCCAACTATCCGTATATTATATGTCATGGAGATCATGTAACAATCATAGTACAAAGCTCCTCACAAGCTCTCATGCACACCCTCAATTGCTACACACTATCAAGCTAGATCTAGCAAAACACATGCTCCAATCTTTTGCCACTTAATAGCCACCTCTATTGTGTTTTTAATGCTATGGCATGGCTTCATTAAATAGATAAACCATCCTTGCTTGCAATCCTCATGGGCTTCTCCACCTATCCGTGTGTTGCAAATAGCAACGATAGTCACAACTGATAGTTAACTGCTCTTTCACCTATTTCTGCACCGGTCTCCACTAAAATTGTCCATGCACAAGTTAATTGATGCTTTATTTAGTTGATTAATGAGTTTATAATTAGTGAATTAATTAATAATTAATTCACACCACTCTCACTAATTGTATCAATTTGTTAAACCGAATACAAATAGCTCAACTATGTTTAGATTAGTTAAACGAATACAACTCCACTAACTTCCTCAATCAACTCCACCAAACTCGTCACATGAGTTCTAATTAAGTATCCATGCAATAGCTCCACATAACCCTCAGAATAGCGTAATTCCTTCTCCCTGTTCCACATCTGCACTTAAAGTGCTCCAAGAGAATAAGATAATGTTTAGAGTCAAAAATATTATTAAGAGCTAATAATATTCGACATGTCTATTTTTAGACTGGCAGTCTAAAAATAGACTCCGCCCAAAATGTCTAAAAATAGAAGTCCATCTATTTTTCCAACTTGACCAACCATCCACAAATAGCATCCTGAAACTCATAGAATATGATCGACATGTCTAAAAATAGACATGGTCTAAAAAATGAACTTCTTTTTGCTTAACGAAAAAACGCACTGCGGCCCCACTTAGTGAAAGCGACTCGCTACTAAACTCCAGCTGTCTTGTTGAAATCTCAACACATACGAATAGTGAAAATGGTAAGAACCCTTTGACTTCATGCATGAGTTATACAACGTCAAAAAAGGGAATTGGCACCACGACGATAAAGAGTGTCGCCAGCAATATTGTATTTTTGATATTGGTATCGTATTCTACGTCGATGAGATCATGAAAGATATAGTTGAAAAGTTTGGGTTTGAAGATATATAATGATATCTCCATGCCAAGGATCTAATGTACTGAATAGAAACATAGATTCATCAGCAAGATGGTCCTCTGCCACTATTTCAGATTCAATATAGGGAAAATCACACATAAGTTCAGCAAAAACCAATGATTTCTTAGACTTGGATTTCTCGAACTCTAAATCAAACTCTTGTAGGATACCTATCCATTTAGAATATTTTCCCCAAAGAAACTGTTTCATCAAAATGTACATCATCAGGTTGCAATTAGATATCACAGTGGTGCTACGTAACAATATGTAATGACGGAATCGTTGGACAACGTGAACGACTGCCAAGGCCAATTTCTCCACATGCGAATACTTAATCTCTGTCGGGGTGAGATTCCAACTTAGGTAATAAATCACATGTTCATTGTTGGAGTCATCCTTTTGAAATAAAACCATTCCAATCATGGAATCAGACGTAACTAAATATAAAAAGTAATCTCGGTGATAATCAGGTGGATGCAACAACGGTTCATGGGTCAACATGTGTTTCAGTGCATTAAAAGATTTATCGGCAAGCTCGTCCCAGATTAATGGAACATCTTGTTTTAATAACCAAGTGAAACCTTTAGCTAACTACGCATAGTTCAGGATAAAACGACACAGAAATTTTCCATTCCCCTGCAAACTTTGGAGTTGGCAAAGAGTGGAAGGAGGAGGTAAATTGACAATGGCCTCAACCTTCAACGGGTCGACATGAATGCCTTCCATTGAAACAATGAACCCAAGTAAATGTCCTGATTGTACACGAAAAACACATTTGTGTGGATTAAAATGAATGTTGTAATGCCTACATCACATAAAGATGGCACATAAATGCATAGGATGATCTTTCCTGCATAAAGAATGAGCAAGTAAATCATCCAAGTAGGGTTGTACAATGTGTTTGATATCATGAAATGAGTAATACATATCTCTTTGAAAATTTGTGCCAGCATTTTTTAGTCCAAATGGTAATTTACAGTATGCAAATGTTCCCCATGGACATATAAATGTTGTTTTAGGCTGATCAGCCGGGAGTATGTTTATTTGATTGTATCCAGAAAATCAATCCATAAACAAAAATATTTTGTTTCCAGCACAATCATCAACATTTTGATCAATGTAAGGGGTAGGATAATTGTCTTTAGGACACGCCCTATTAGTATCCCTGTAATAAACACATAATCTAATAGTGCCTTGTTTCTTGGTTACTGGCACTATATTAGATACCCAATCTGTCAAAGGAATAAGATAAATAAATCCTGCATGAAGTAATTTTTCAACTTTAGCTTTCATTGCAGCAGCTTTTCGCGGATGTATTGGACATAATCTCTGTCTAATAGGTTTGGCATCCGGGTATCTCCTAATCTCGTGAATAAAAATATTAGGATCAATACCTGGCATTTTTTCATAAGACTGGGCAAAAATGTCTCGGATTTCCTAAAATAGGGCTTTGTACAGATTGATCTCTTCAACCGAGCAAGAAGCACCTATACAAATGTTTTCATTTATCCCAAGTTTGATTGATATGTCAACAGGAATTTTGGTGGAAATATTTCCTAAATTTGTCTCAGAATCCGAATGAAGAATGGACATAGGATTTTGAGGTTCCTCGACATAATCAATCAAAAATATGGATGAAAATTCATTTTCGAGTCTATCAAGATTAGGTAGAAAAGAAGATCAATGATTTATATCGTCCCATGGTAATTCATCCAATGACAAGATTTCTCGGATATTTTAATCAGTTGAAAACACTTGTTGAAAAGGATTTGAAAATGATGTCATGGCTAATATTGATAAAGAAGAAGACTCTTCACTGAACACATTCATTTGATCAGTATTATTTGATGAAATGTCAAAATACGATTGTACCGCTACATATGCCGATTCATATGGACTTAAAGGCATCTCGCCGCCATAGGAGTCCTATTCAGATTATAAATGTGTATTCCATGTGTCATCAAATGGCATTTTGCTTGATGTAATCATATTGATATTGGAAATAGTTCAAGGTACGTTGGGATGATCTATAGAAAATTTTCCCATAAGAGCGAAATATTTAACTAGTCCTACCCCAACATCTTCATAAGGGATAATCATTTTTTCGACATGCTGTATATTGTCTGAAGAGAAGTAAGAAAACTGATCGATTTTAACAATCTTTCATTTATGAGGAAACATGATCATCCGAAATACTCATGAAACCACAACAGCCATAGCATAAGACCAACTTCGCCCTAAAATAAGGTTTTAGTCAAGAGGGGCATCAACAACTTTCACCTCCAGCGTTACGGTTTTTCCTTCCACATCTATAAGCAAATCCTAGAGTATTATGAATGGGTGAAAACCTCTTCCATCAATGGCTTTAAGAATCATGGGTGACTGATTGATTGGTGGAGAACCAAGATTTTTCCAAAAACCTAAGGACATAACGCACGTAGATTCTCCTTCATCAATAACTGTCCGAAAAAATCGCCTAGATTTGACTAAAACTGGAATTTGAAAATCCATTTGATGTGGGAGTCTAGGTACCAAGATCTCGAGATCAAAGCCAATGAGATTAGAGTCTTGCAAATCAATCGCTCCTATAGTTGATAATAGTAATTTCCTCTGAGCTGGACAAGATTGTAGCACCTCGAGGGCTGACATTGTTGAAGGGGATATGGCCAAATCTTCAACAATATTGTAATTTTGAGCGGCTCTCGCATGTGGGTTGAAAGCCGATTTTCTAAGTACACCTTTGGCATGCAGTTTAATCACTAAATAGGTTTCTCGATGTGTAATGGTTTAGAAACAGGAGGAGTTGATATTGGAGGTTGACTGAATGATTCATTGTCCTTTCTAGTTACAAGACTCTTAGATCCATAGTCTTGAGATCGCATGGCAACCATCACCTGGGACATCATCAGGATATACATTGATGAATTGGAAGAAGATATGATCATTTTGTTGTCTTGTGATGGAAAAGGATCTTTCAGGACCGCAAGTGTGGGTGAACCTTTGACAAATTTGGATACCTCAGCCCAATGCAGGCACTCTTTGGTGTAGTTATCCTCATCACAGATAAGACAAGGATAACGAGGTTTCCGTTTTTCGTCTAATGGTTTGGTTTTTTCTGCTTTCTCTTTCGAAGAAATTTTTTGTTTATTTTTTCCCTTCCATTTCTTCTTATTACCAGATGATTTAGCTTTGGTTGTAGATGAGTCTATGACATGAATCTCGGAAGAAGTTTCCAGGGAAGGATCCCCTTTAGGTGAATCTAGTAGAGTTATTATTGGAGAAGTAGATTTAGATTATTTCTTCTTACTCTTTGACATACTAACTGTACCAATTACGCCATCTACAGCATGAGAACCGGAAGGAGTTGCAATGAGTTGACCTGGCCGTGGTAAATCAGGAATTTTTTCATTCAAAGTACCGAAATGTGTATAAATAAGGTCCAGGTACTAGGCTTGAGCTATGACCTGCTCTTCTGTTACAAAGCCTCCTTTAGCTACATCTTTAGTAATCTTAGGAAGTAATGATTCGATGAACTATTCAGCCAGAATTTGATCCTGAATGAAAACTTTGACTAAGCAGTGTCTATGTTGCCATTCATGTATGTGATCTGAAATGTACATAAACGTACTTTGTTTTAACGAAGTCAATAGTTCTGTGCCATTATCATAACAGACTGGCAACTGAAAATGAGTCAGGAAGGTTGTTGCTAAAGCGTTGAAATTGTTGAAAGAGCCTCGTGGTAACTCGATCTACCACTTTGCGGCTAAGGCAATCAAAGTCATTTTAAAAATTCTCCAACAAATCAAATCATCGATTAAAGAATTGGATGTACACCACAGATAATAAGTCATCACATGATTCGACGGGTCTTCTTCTAATTTTCCTTCAAACTTTTGAATGTCACTAGACAACTTAGTAGGCATTGTTGGCCAAAACGGAAGATAGTAAATTGGATCATTCGTCAGCCGAGACAAGTCCAGTAAATCTAAAGTTGCAATGAATGGTAACCGTCGGTTAAGGTATTGATAAGCAAATTGATAACCTTGAGGGACAATGGCAGTACCTCGAGGAGGATATCCAGGAAAACATGGGATAGCATGAGCAGTTGGAATTGGTATACCTAGAGGGTATCCAAGCTTAGCCATACCAAGTTGAGGTTGAGCTGGCCTTTGATATGTATAACCAGGGTATGGTTGGCTCTGGTAAACTAGATTTTGTCCCATTTTTCCATATTGTAATTTCCCTTGAAATGGTTGACTTTAAACAAACTAACCTTGAAAAGGTTGGCCTGCTGAAGGTTGTACCTGAATACTTAGTTCTGTAAAAGGTTTCACTTGAATAGATTGACCAACAAAGGGTTGTCCTTGAAAGCTTTTACCTGTAAAAGTAGACTTGTTTGAATCTTTTTTGAACTAGGTTGTCCTACAGAGGTTTTAGGAATAGATTGAATTGTAGGTCCAATTTGATGAGTAGTAATCTAAGGAATCACATGTGTAACAGTTGGCGTTGACATTTGAAGGGTCGTAACAATAGGGATTTGAGAAAATCCAGGGATAGGTGTACCTGGTTGTTGAACAGAATTTTTCTCAACAGATTGGATAGGCGTACTAGGAATACTCGGACTAGCTTGCTAACTATTTGGCACAGATACCTGTGGGGTAATTTGAAGTGCACCTTGAACATGTTGTTGGACTTGGGTAAAAAAAAATTGTCTAGTTGGCTGAGCAGGCTTATTATAAGGTACTTGCAATGTAGGTTGCAAAGACTGTTGAGTAAACAAAGGGTTCCACATGGTATTTATCCATGGGTGACGAGTTCCCATTGAAGTTTGTGATACATAAGGTTGACCATAACCAGTTTGAGGCAATGGAACATAAGTTTGATAATTACCAGGAATATTTTTCCCTACAACCGGGGGATAGGTTCTAGTAAAAGGTTCTCCTCCTTGAAAGGATGACTTCTCTTGGAAAATTTGTTTCCCTTAAAAAGATTGCTTCCCTTGGAGAGGTTATTGTCCTTGAAAAGGTTGTTGCCCTTGGAGAGGTTTTTGTCCTTGAAGAGGTTGTTGCCCCCCAGGCGCTATATAGCCACCTTGTGAGCTAGCTTGAGGGATACTCCCGGAAAACATATAGACATGTTCCATTGTCAAGGGTTCGGTGGTAGATTCATACAAACAAGTTGACATGGTAGAAGTTTCGGAGACTGGAGATTCTCCTGAGAAAGTGTCAGAAAGCGACTGGTACCCAGCAGGAACAGAAGGACCGCCATACAAAAATATTTCTAGTGAAGAAGAAAACATAGATGACTCAGTAGACATGCTTTGAGAAGCCATGTTACTGTGAAAAAAAATATTTCGGTAAAAATCACATCCAAATAAATTTGGTCGACGCGTTTCGAACCAGCCAGTGTGGTTCATCATCAAGACTTGATGAAAAATCTGATCAGGAAACCCAATTAAATAGATACAAGAAGCTCCAACTAGCCATTGAAAAATAACGGCTAGTTTGACTAAAACAAAGTCATAGAATCAAAAAGTCAAAAAATATATATAAAAAGATTAAATATTATAATATGAATATTATTTATTTTTAATTTTTATTTTTATTTTTAATTAATATACAATAAGAATTATTCAAAATATTCTAGAAGATTAAATAAATATAAGATTATTTCTATTAATAAAATGATAGTTAAAATATTTATTTTGTTTAATATTATTTAAAACATAAAGGATTAAATGCTACTATAATATTAAAAAAAATAAAAAATAAAATAAAATAATAATAATAATAATAATAATAATTTAATTTTTAACAATTTTTATTTTAATTTATTTTATTTTATTTTATTAATTAAAATAGATTTATTAAATTCATTTTATTATTATTATTATTATTATTATTATTTTAACTTAATAAATCTATTTTAATAAAATAAAATCAAATAAAAAAAAAAACAAATTTAGGAATGAAGAGCAGGAATCCAACCCCTGCTAACCATCCACCCATCGTCCCTGTTGAGGTTCAGAGGCCTCTTTTCGATTTCCAAGGCTTCTCACAACTTGCGGTGGTGGAAATGGTCAATCTTTGCAATCACCTTAGCATCTTCAATGCAAATGTGATGATTAGTCTTCTCAACATGCTTTGCTAGGGCCGAGGAGCGCAATCTATTATGCTTAAGGTCAGCGACATGATCATGAATTCTTTGATTAATAGACCGGCCCGTTTCACCAATGTAAGGTGTCCCACAAGAGCACGGAATCAAGTACACACCCTTACCATCCTTAGGGAAAATCGGTAAATTGATTATACCAAGATCCATTATAAAAGGAATGAAAGGGTAAATTGGTTCACTAGACCTTAGATCTAAAGATTCCTAATGAGAGGGAAGTGTAATCTCTTCTTCCACATCAGATATCTCTTCAATGCTAATTAGTCCAAGAGGAATATTCTCAGTGATGAGAAGTTTCACTCAAGGTGAAAGAGGACAACCAGGAGGCGGGGCTATGAGATCCCAAGGTGACTCAGACAAAGTAGAATTAGATTTAGGCTCAGATATTTCAGGTTCAGTGAGTTGCGTATCTGACAACTCACCCGTAATAGATTCAACTGTGATTACTTTGAAAATTTTTGGCTGTTCTTGATCTTTTTCAGTTATCTGACATTGATTAACTTCAAAATCAGGATGTATTAAAATGGATGTTTCTCCTTGTTCACTATACCCGGTTCCTGATTGTTGAAATCTTTCAGTTTTTATTTTTTCCAATTGACTGGGTGTATATTCAAGGGGTTTCCCCCGCATTCTACGTGAATGTCTCGGTAATTCAGCCACGGTTAATATTTTTAACACACGAAATCAAAAAATTTCAAAAGAATACACCTAAGGCTTCTAAAAATCAAACAAATGAACACGCGCCTACAAAATCTAAGAGACAAACCATAGAAAAACAATATGTTTCCACAATAAAAACACTAGTTGGTGATGGAATCCAACATTGCGGAGATTAATGTGGAAAATTGGCGGTCGGAACAATTACCTTGACAACCTGCCTAATGAAATAGCCTGGTGCAAGTAAATTCACTATGCCATCTCGAAGTGAAGATTACCCTCCAGAAATTCCAAGTGATTCTAGTCAACGTCTGCTCCAGGTACAGCGGGACCTTCCCTCCACCGTCACCCTGGGAAAAATCCTAAATATTATGGCCACTAAAGTCACCAACTAAGACAATTGAACCCAGGGGAACAGCCTGTGTTCCGATGTACACGCAAGGGAAAAGTATCAAAGCTCAATCCCCTTGAAAGATCCTCGACATGGTAAATCTGAGGTTTGCTAACAAGTGATCCTGCCCACGACAATGGTTAATCCGAGGTTTACTTCATTTGTATTACATGCACATATTCTATCTTCTCCACTGAAGTATGTACGACTACCGTCTGGTCCCATATGACCTCGTGCTCGACTTTTTTAAGAAGAGCTTCCCATAACACAATGCAACAATTGGATTTCCAACGATGCTATTTTTGTCAGTTGAACGTTAATTAAAACCTATTCCAAAGCACTAGCCCTAAGCTAAATTTGGTGCAATGAGCCCTATAAAATGTAAAACATATCTAGATTAATTTTCTTAAGTGCTTTATTGATTTGGATGTTATTTACGCAAAGGGATATGGAGATGAAACTTGATGATATTGTGACCTGACTCAAAATACTCTAAATGCATCAATATGAAAATGAAACTCTTTATTTCGATGAATTTCTATTTAAGAGAAACTTGAAGGACTTTTAGGCTCAAAAAGTACAAGTTTCCTCAAACTTCAAATAATATTTCTTTTTCATCAAGAAAAAAATTTCATTTCCAAGCATGACCAATATCTCTTTTATGATGAAAATTTTGGTTGATTACAAATCCAAAAACTACAATTTTGATGAACAAACAAATCTCAAAAGAAAAGCAACTTATGAAAACCCTAAAATGTAAAAACTTCAAATAAAATCTAAGCTCTTAACTAACAATCCTAACTAAGATACCTATGAGTGTCTTTAGCAAACTAAAATATTTTCCACTTGAACTAGCAGAAATGAAATCATAAAAGACAAGTTTGAGACAAATCAGAATTCGGTAATCTAGAAGCTTTTTCCTTTTTGTAATCGAGTAAGAATCAAATACTCAAATAAGTAAGGCTGGAAAGAATCATGGGGGCTCAAGAAGGAAATAACAAAAAACCAGTGATCTTTGGCAATGAATCTATTTTTCAAAAAGAGAAATATATCAAACTACGACAAACCCTAACTAAATTATGCAAAAAGGATGATTTATCAAAACAGACTCTAAAGTGTTAAGGAAGAGTTCAAGGAAAAACTATGAGAGTTGGTTTAGATCAGGTTAAACCTTAAGAAATTGGTTTTCTGACTCTAGAAGAGAAAATCTTAATTTTTTCAAAATTTCTCAGGGGGTGCACAGTTTTTCAGTGCAAACCAATGCGCATGCGCAATGAACTATACTGAAAACTTGCACAGGTTGCCACTCTGTTTTCCACATAAAACCGCGCAGGGTAGAGAAAATTTAGAAAAAAGAAAATTTAGGGCCTTCTATTTCAAAGAATCTAAAAGGTTATATACCCAACCACACTCAGAAAAGTCAAACTAGGAAAGCTAGAATGCCAAACCAAACAAAATCAAAGGAAAACTAAACTTGTCTTCCCCAGTGGAGTCGCCAATTTGTTTTTTGGATTAATCCCTCTTGCGGACAAGAGAGATCTCCTTAGTACCCCAATAGGTAACTAGAAACAAACAACCATTTGAATGCCTCTTTCTCTAAAATATTATCATTTTAGACTATTATAACTTAGAAATGAGGAGGTTATGTTCCTACCTTTCAATCGAGACATTTGATGTAGCCTTTCGCCTTTCGCTCCAAATCAATCCTTCAATGCTGAGAAGAACTTGCAATCACAAACAATGCAAAGGATAAAAGCACCTAAAGTATATAATAATCATAAATACCAATTCAACTTAGTGATCAAGGAGTTTAAGTATCAACACCATTTCAATAAATTTAGAAACAAGACAATGAGAAAAAGAGATCCATATGTATTATCGGGAATCAAAAAGATAAATCTTACAACCAAATCCTTGATGTTGTACAGATTTCTCTCGTATGTCTACGCAATCGTATCCTCGGTTTGACAATCCTTCCTCTATAGAATGAACATCATGAATTCTTGTGTACAAAGGTGTGATCTTCAATGTACAGCCAATAACTAATAATTCAAAATCTATGAAATCTATGAACTCTCTCCAGCTTAGAATCTACTATGAACTACCCTCAAACCTAAAACTTCAGCTCAATTTATAGAGAGATTGAGGAGGTTTCAGATCCATCAAGAAAGGGATGAGATCCTTCAATAGAGGGATTAGGATTCCTTTAGCCAAGGGATAAGCTCCATGAGTAGAGGGATAAAGCTCGAACTGGCATGACTCTAGAGGCTTCCAGTTGGGATAATATTCGACCAACTAGGCTTGTAGAAGTTATGTTTTCATGTTTACTTCCTTTTTACGGGGGTGCGCAGTTTTTATTAGAGAAAACAGCGGCCATCGTCGTGGATAATAGAAGAATGATCAGCACATGCGCAGGAAATGGTCACAAAAAGTGCGCAAGTAATATTTAAAGGTTTTAAAGAGATTTTATCCAGTTTCCAAGACTTGGTTCATGAACATGAATATTTCTGAATTCTAAGGGATTATGATATGGATGGTGATAAATCCATAATGACAGTCAAATTTCATTGTGACAAAATGACGTGTAACACTAGGAGAACAAGAATAATCCTCCAAATGCCACAAAAAAGAAGCCTAGGAATAAGCAAAAGGGAGACTCTAGACAGGGGGGTAAAAATCAGCAATGCCCCCCGCGATCTCAGTCTGGGGGCAACCCCAATCAAAATCAAAACCAAGAGCCAAATAGTAACTCCCAAGGGAAAAACAAGAGACCTAGTCTAAGGACAAATCATTCTTGTTCCATATGTGGTGAATATGGCCATTACACTCACCATTGTCCCAAACTCCCCGAATTGAAAAAACTTCAGGGTAACTGAGGACAAGGGGGACCTACTCAACAACCTCTTGTAATGCAGGAACCCTTCCCCCACCAAGGAGTGGTTAACACGAAGCAGCAAAAACCACCCCAAAACGATACGGGAGGAGGTAGTCACGAGATCTACATGGTTGGCGAATAATTTTTCTTCCAAACAAGGAATAGGAACTACGATACACCTCCAGACACCAACCCATCACGTACAAGTACAAGTGGACCTATCGCACCGTTAACTATCTCCAAATTACCTATTGAACCCCTTCCAAAAATGGTCAAGGGACCAACTAGGCGCGCATGACATCATTCCAAAGTCGATCATAACTATAGCATACTAGATGATTTAGCTCAATCACCAGCTGCTATGTCAGCTTTGGAGGTTCTACAATCGTGCCCAAGACAACGGAAAGCCTTACTTTCCGCATTAGGCGCAATCGATCCTTCCTATTCACGCCTAATGGTTTTTGACCTAGAAAAAATAAGCCCAAGGCTTCCTTCTCTATTCGCCTTCCAAATACCAATTTCGATTCATAACATCACCATACATTGTCGCATCATCGATGAAGGAGCATCCACATGTATCATGTCCAAATCAGTCTGGAAAAATTTAGGATCACCTAAATTAAAACCCTCTGACATAATGCTTAGAGCATACAACGGTCACCCTTCAGCCCCCATCGGCCTATATCAAAATGTCCAAGTAAACCTGGCTGAAAAGACAATCCTTATAGACATTGAGGTCTTAGACGCACAACTAGACTACAATATACCCCTTGGGCGGAGTTATATGTACGCCATGAATGTCTTTGCATCCTCTATCTTTAGGGTAATGATTTTTCCCCATGATGATCGGATCATCACCATCGACCAACTCACATACTACAACAAGAAACCCATGACTGCTCTTGATGTCGTGCTACCATACCTAGACACAACCACAGAACCACTCACAAGGTATACAGAATTTGGCTCAGGCCAGTTCAAACCATCACCCATCCTAGGGTCATTCCTAGGAGATCCCCCTATTATATGAGAGGGAGTCCCGAAAAGCACGAGGGCACCGATGTGCATGATTCTCTCATAAAACACCGAAACAAGCCCTGATGTAGAAACTAGTAGTACGGAGCCACTAGCATGGCATTCCTACCATACGTCATTTCGCAAACCCCTTTTTATACCCCCCACCTAATTTTTTGTCAAAAAAAGTCATGGCAACTATGACATTATTGAATATGGATTTTGCAATACCCGTGTGGTATTTGGTCCCCCCAGCTATGCTAGGAAGTCCAGGCATCACCTATACAGGAATAACCACTATTTCCCCTCAAGAGGTCATAGCAGTTAACGAAATGCCTGTAGCAGCGCTAGCTGACATGACCAAGAAAAATAACAAAAAAGGGAAAAAAGTTGAAACCCCCAAGTTACCTAGGGTATTATAACCCTACGCATTGTGCGATATCGTAGGTCATCCTACTAATATTTGCCCGGAGTTAGAATAATTGAAACCCCTTCTACACACCGAAATAAATGTCGCGACCTTGAATTCCCATAAAAAGGAACAAGTCATTAATAACCAAGGGAAAGCATACGCACCAATCATGTGTGTGCCATATGTGACCATTATGAGCATTATACCCATCACTTCCCAAATATGTCGCAATATAGGGATGCCTTGCAAGCCCTAAATAGCAATCTTACCTAGAGGACCCTTCAGCTCCACCCATGAAAATGGACAAGGGAGAACCCAAACCCATATTGTACATACGAGAGGAGCCTACATCTTGCTCATATACGGTCACCCCAACGGCTCAAACACGGAAAACATAGGTCATACCACATGTCCCAGTTTGTGCATTATGTGATGAGCCTGATCACTTAATCACACAGTGACCCGAATTAAGGGCGTTCAACCATTTGTATCAAGTCCTGCAAGTTTCCCAAAGCAACTTAGTTCAGCATAGATGACATACTTGTCATATTTTTCAGAGCAATCACCATGTTTGTCATTGTCCCCATATCTATCGCTTCTGGTCTATGTTGGATTTCATGTGATGATTCGTCGCTGAAAACCCTGACTTAGCTGGCTCAGACACAGAATCGACAAATAGCACTACAACTCAAAGGATGGAAGCAACAAGGACCATATTGTATGTATTAGAGGAGAGGGAGTCACCTAAATGACCACCTCCTCCCCATAATTGTCCTCAAGTTCTGGTCCAGCTCTACACAATTTGCGATGAATGAGATCACTTTATCATTGATTGTGAAGCTCTAGATTTATTTCAAATATGGTACCCGGTCAACTTGGTGTACTATGACGTCCTGGGAGCAATCCAATATTTGTGCCGAGTGTGTTCAAGTAACCACCCAATTCGTCGTTGTCCCTACATCCCTCGCTTTCCTTCGACGTTAAATTGTTTACGTGAGGCCATAACCCATCTTGCTCCAGTAGACGGATCGGATTCAGACTTAGTGGAAAGTTAGACAACCCAAGAAAACGAGGCAACCAAGTCCATCCTATTCATATTGGCAGAAAAATCGCTAACAAGGGGGTAAATTATCGCCCCCAACCACCCTCCACGAATACTCCCAGCCTCCGCATTATGCGACACACGCAATCATTTGATCGCTCAATGCCCAAATTTATGATCATTTCACAAATGGTACCTAATTATTTTGGTAGTCCATAGGAAGTGGAAAACCAAAGAGCAACATTCTTGTCTTACTTTCCAAGACAACCATCACTCTTGACATTGTACTTACATCCCCTAATTTTGACCTATGTTAGACGTCATATGCTCATTGGTCGCCAAATATCCATATGCAACTGGTTTCGAACTTAGGCAGCCAGGAGAAATGCGGCCTTCCCCCCATCGTCAACAAAACCCTAGGAAAGCTATGGTGACCAATCATCTTAGCAAGGCACAAAACAAGCCAAGAACAATATGTGTTCTATGCAACAGAAAGGACCACATGGTCAATCAATGTCAGGAACTCAAGAAACTCACTGAAATTCTTTGTATGGTCGCAACCATACCACATATCCATCTCTCTAATCAAGAGAATATCACACGCTACTATTGCAGGATATGCTCGCAATTTGACCACACTATGAATTGTGAATACCTCCCAAAGTTACGAGTGGCAAGAGCAGCATCGAGCCTGGACCCCTCAAAGGGGCCACACCACCCAATACCGAAGACTCGAAGATGGAAAAAGCATAAAAATTCACCAATGCCCAACCATCTCTAAGTAGACACATCTGTCGTGGAGAGTAGTGTCGGTTCTTACACCATCTACTCAATAGGTACTTTTACTCCATGCACCATTTGCACTAGCCATAACCATGAAACAGAGATGTGCGCCATGATGAAAATATTTTGGCACCTCTGCGTTCAACGCAAATTCCAAATGAAGGAAGGTGCGTGTATCCTTAGTACGCCGCCAAAAGAGCACAAATTTTCTATTAGACAAACAACCATAACGGAAAATATTCCCCCATTGAACGCTGA
This sequence comes from Pinus albicaulis, assembly GCA_034641835.2. NCBI lineage: Eukaryota > Viridiplantae > Streptophyta > Pinopsida > Pinales > Pinaceae > Pinus > Pinus albicaulis. Next base: position 319,294,358 of record CM076576.1, on the reverse strand, counting down.
CGACATACAAATAATATATTATTCATATCATCATGCATGGGAACCATGACTCATGTTATCTGCTCATATTTTATTGGTGTTGAGACTGTTGCAACTACCACAAAGGTAGTAGTATCTTCGATGGTGCAAACCCAACCCGTCTACACCCTGTAAACCTCGTCTGGTTCCACGACATCAACCACATAATCATATTCATGTCTATCAACCAGCATTGTTAGGCCCAAACCAATTTCTCACAGTGTCACACAAACCAATTCCCCCTTAGACATCTTATTTCGCTCTGAGGAATATATTCTAGAGGCCATGACAGAACCAAATTGTCCATGGAACTCAATGCATCACCACTCGTTCTTTTATTACAGAAAAAAAAATAATAATAATAATAATAAAAAATTTAAAAAAAATTTAAAAAAAAAATTAAAAAAAAATTAAAAATTAAAAATTAAAAATAAATTAAAAAAATTAAAAAAAATAAATAAATAAAAATAAATAAATAAATAAATAAAATAAATAAATAAATAAAAAATAAAAAATAAAAATAAAAATAAAAATAAAAAAATAAAAATAAAAAATAAATAAAAAAATAAAAAAAATAAAAATCCGTGCCTAGCAGCCCAAAAACCTAAGATATATATGCCATTGAATCGAAAGACCTCCTTCCATCTCGGAAGGTAAATTGGTTCACAAAGCCTATCCCAGCGCCCGATGCGATTGAAGAAGGGAATATGTAAAATATTTCTCCAACCATTAAGGTGAATATCTCAAGAAAACCAAGCAAAACCGAAGAAATCTCGCTAGGGGCAGCATTCTCCCCAGACAAGGTAGTCACTTATACAAACTTATTACAAGAGTACAGGTATATCTTCGCATGGTATTATTCGGAAATGCTAGGGCTTAGCCTCACCATCATAGAACACCACATTGAAACCTGGCTTGACGCATCACCAATCCGCTAAAAGCAGCGTCAATTACACCCATCCAAGGCAGAAGCAATCAAGCAAGAGATTGATGAGCTTCACAAGACGGTTTCATCTACCCAATTGCTTACACGTCGTGGGTTTATAACCTTGTACCTGTCATGAATAAATAGGGCACCATCTGAGTCTGCATCGATTTTTGAGATTTAAATAAAGCTTGTGCCAAGGACAACTTCCCTACCCCATTTATTGACCAAGTGATTGATGTTTGTGCCGGCCACGAGGCCTTGTCCTTCATGGACGGATTCTCAGGGTACAGTAAAATTAAAATCCGACATACGGATTGGTACAAGACGACGTTCACTACCCTTTGGGGCACGTTAGCATATCAAGTTATGCCTTTCAGTCTTAAAAATGCTGGAGCCACCTTCCAATTGGCCATGCATTATATCTTCCATCATCTAGCTCACCTCATCTTAGCTTACTTGGACGACCTCACAGTATGATCCAAGAAACAAAGTGACCATCTGGAGGAATTACGGCTGGTATTCCAACGGTGCCGAAACTAAAACCTACGCTTGAACCCCCTCATGTGTGTCTTTTGCATTAATGCAGGGAGACTATTAGGATTCATCGTATCCCAACAAGGGATCAGAGTTGACCCCCTCAAGGTCCAGGCAATAAAAGAAGTACCACTACCCAAAATTCTCAAGCAACTTTAAAGTCTGCAGAGGAAAGCCAACTTCTTACGACGCTTTGTCCCTGACTATGCCACTTGCATGCAAGTTTTCCTACGCCTACTCCATCAGGAAATTCTGTTCAAACGGGATGATCAAGCTCAAAATTCTTCTGAGGCACTAAAAGACACATTGTCTTCAGCCCCTTTGATCAGGCCACCCAATTATGACAAAGACTACACCTTATATCTGTCAGCATTAGACACAGCCATTGTTGGGGTGTTAGTCCAAGATGAACTAGATAATAAAGAGCATGTAATTTATTATGTCAACAGGAACATATCTAGCCCTGATTTAAAATATGAACCGAAAGAAAAAATTGTCCTAGCTCTAGTACACGCAGTACAAAAACTTCGGCATTACATCATCCTAAGGAATACAACAGTCATAGGAACTATCAACCCCATGTGATATCTACTAATCCGCCGTATGATGAATCATAAGTACGCTCGATGGGTAGTCATATTGCAGGAATTCAACCTACAGGTCAACTCCCCTAAGAGAAAAAAAGCATTAATCTTAGTTGAGTTCATCACTGACCTTCCAAGTATAACTCAAGGGTCCCCAATTAATGACTCAATACCAGATGAAAATCTATTCTTAGTGACGACCGAGGACCCTTGGTACAGCGGCATCCTCCTATTCTTGCAAACCCAAAATTTCAAACCACAGCGCACCTGTGATGACCGAAGGTGCATACGCCATCAGGCCCCCCGGTACCTTCTCATGGGGGACGTCCTTTATCGAAAAGGCGTAGACACTATTTTAAGTCGATGCCTCACACACGACCAAGTTGAGAAATCCCTAAATGACTGCCATAGTGGGGCTTGCGACGAAAACCTCTCAGGGATGGCCACTACCCAAAAAGTCCTGAGGGCTGGTTATTTTTGGCCCACCCTATTCCACGATTGCATTCAAGCAGTCTTCGCCCACAAGGCAAGAGCACCTCTCCCTCCTCTGCACCCAGTCATTGTAGCAGGTCCTTTTTTTAAATGGGGAATCGACTTTATGACTTACAACACCGTGTCATCTGGAAAACACAAATATGTTATTGTAGCCATCAAATATTTCACCAAGTGGGCAGAATTCATGCCTACGTATGACAACATGGCAGAAATGCAACTCGGTTTCTCTTCAACCATGTCATCGCACGATTCGTTGTGCCTAAGGAGTTATTCTCCGACCATGGAAATCATTTCAAAAATGAAATATTCCTGGAGTTTTCCCATCATCTAGGATTCACACATGAGTTTGTGTCACCATACTACCTCCAATCCAATGGTTAGGTAGAAGTTGTTAACAAAGTAATAAAAACGATGTTACAACATATAGTCAACAACCATACAAACTAACTGGCACCATAAGGTATTTCCAGCCTGATGGGAATATTGCACAGTGGTTAATTATTCAACAGGATTCACACCTTTCCAATTGGTATACGGAGAGGAGGTCGTGATTCCCATTGAACTTGAAATCCCCAACTTACACGCAGCTATCGAACTCCTCGATGATACCCAACCTTTAGAACAATAGTTGGTACAGTTAGAACTCATCGACAAAAATCGACGAGAGTCTCTCCAACATAATGAGGCGCACAAGAAAAGGGTAAAATCATAATTCGACCACAACATCACCCCTCGCTCATTTTCAGAGGGGGGGCTAGTCCTCCTCTATGATGTTGCAAAAGAAGCCTTAGGACCCGGGAATTTCAAAACATTATGGAAGGGTACTTACATCATCAAACATTGCCTCCTCAAAGGAGCATACATCCTGTCTGAGCTTGATAGTACATGCCTTGCTAACCCCGTCAATGGGCTCTACCTATAAAAATTCCACCCATAAGGACAGGAAGTCTCAGCCTTAGAGATAATATGTACGTAACATAAATTTTTGAGATGATCACAATCATAATGGACTTGTTCTAAAAAATTCTCTTGTCACAGATGGATCATTCCCCCATCCACTATTTTGGATTCGTTGATGGAGCCTCTCGATGGTCGCAAATTCTAGCAACAGCCACCTGGGCCATATACTCTCGTGACCGGTCACCGTTCCTCACAAACGGACTATCGGATTGGCTACCAATAATCAAGTAGAATATGATGCAGTCATCAGGCTATTGAGCGATGCCTCCAACCAGTGCATTCACCATCTACATGTTTATCTTGATTCCCAGGTAGTGGTATCACAGTTAAACCAGGATTTTGAAGTATGGGATTCACACCTATTTAGGAAATACTTGCATGCACGGTAGTTGAGTCGTCATTTTGATCACATCTAATTTACCCATAAACCAAGAAATCAAAACCAAATAGTCGATCGCATAGCTTAACATATCCTAGACTGGAACGCGTCTCATATAAACCATTATACATAAAAAGCAAAGGCATAAAACATAAATATCCATCATAGGTACATAACGTCCATCATAAACACATGTAAACATAAACCAAATAACAAACATAGACACATCATAAGAGTCGTAAAAATATACATCTCACATATATACATCAAAAAATATATGAGTCCCAGTATACAAAACAGGTACCTAACCATCATGTCAACCAAAAATGTACATGTCATCAAAATAGGGAAGCATCCTCATAATAGGTGTTTTCCCTAACCATACAAAAATATGAAGGGCTGAGCCCCGCCTGGTGGGTCCTCTGGACCCACGGCAACACCCAGTGCCAGTATAGGTGCAACAGCCACAACCACAAATGTCGCCTTACGTAAATTTGGGTGATGCGCCCTCTCTCCAACCATCACAGTCTCCAGCCAGATGTCATCCAAGTCATCAAAGAAATCTTGGGTCAGCATGCCTTGGTTCAACCTCTCTAACCAACTCCACGAACCGGCTAGACCCACAGCACGAGCATCAGGAGCCTCATCCCGAGCCTCTACTGCGATCACTCTAAGGTCGGCAGCAACCAACTTCTCCTCGACCATCGTTACACGTGCCTTGCCTTCCTTAGCACGGGAAAGAAGAATAGCATCCCCACCACCAGCTGTAGAATTTCTATCCTTTCTTGAGGGACCTCCTGCATCACCCTTCCCCCAAAACGGGGCCTGACCAGCCCCAAGCGAGACCCTCCTCCAAGGTTGGTGACCCATCGACCGAGTGGTAGGATGCCCTACCGAACCCACATCTGCAAGAGAAACGAAAAATAGTATCAGTGTCACCATCAAAGACATATAAATCTATACATAATAAAAATCCTCAAAATGTAGAAAACATCAAAATTCATACCTGTCGGACCCCATACATAGCCTGCTAGAAAACCATATCCAGATCCCCCCGAAAGTCCATACCTGAATACGGGTAATTAAGAAACATCTGTGGGTTTGACTCGAACCATGCCTCAACTGTCACATCCCAATAACAACCTGTGTCTCCTCCTCCACAATGGGGCATCACAGGTGCCCACCGAAGCATCCTAGGATCGCTCAGAGGACCCAAGAGCACTTCCACAAAAGGTCGAAGCATCAAAAACCTCTCGTACATGATGCTGCAGAGGATCCTCGCATAAGCGAAGGCCTTAATGGCCCCCCTTTGGGCCTTACCCAGCTGTGTAACCATGCCCTGGTAAATATAGTGAGCTCAGTCGAAGAAGTGACCGACCCGAAGACAGTGAAAAACTGAAATATGTGGACCCAACACTTGATGAGGCATTCTCGACCCAGATAGGCGAACTATCATCACCAAGGCAGTTTTCTCAGCCAAGTCCGTCACATAGGTCACACTGACACATCCCTCGGTGATAGCATCAGGACCATAGGGCTCCTCAGCCCAGCGATGGATGTTCACCCCCCCAGCTTGGAGTGGATAAGGAAGAGCCTCCCCCTGAGATAGTAGACCAGTCACAAAATAGACGTCGGTCTCCAGCTGGATCACAACATCTTTGTGATGCAACACCATAACACGTCATCTCTTGTTCCAACAATGGACCAGGTATTGCAGTAACCCATCCTACGATCTTAGTAGTTTTTTCTCTAAGAACTTGAGTAAGCCATACTGAGTCAGGACCCCCTGAGCATCAAGATCTTGGGCCACAACCACACGTAGATCAAGCCAGTATCTCTCCCACCACAACATCATGCCATTAGAGAAAAAACCAAAAATATGTTTTTAAAGCAAAAAATATTTTAAAAAAATCAAAAATTGACTTCATCACGCCTGTGAAAAGCTTAGGCACGATGACCTCGTGTCTGTATCAGATACAGACACACGGTCCATCGCGCATAGTTTTTCCCGACCGCGAGGGCCTCGCGTAAAATATACCTTATGCGCAAGGATTGTGCCCACGTGACCTTACTAAAAAATGGGTATAGAATCTGTACAAATACACATTTTTACAGAACCCCCCTCCCCCCACAATTCAATGAGAAAAATGAAAAGTAGGACATTTAAGGTCCTACTTGACACTGACGGCATGAATCCTGGGTACTGAGGCTGACTGCAATGGTAAGAGAAGCTCAGGAACAAGGGCTCAGCTCTGACCTCAGACCCTCAAAGGACACAAATGAGTTGAAATGAGCCATATTGGCCCATATATCGCCCTTTTCTCATTATTCGACAAACCATAATTGGAGCCCAGAGTACCCGATCGCAAAACCGCGAGAAACACAGTGATTAACGCTTCATCATGTTCAAACCAGGAACCATAAATCCATGCCTCAAAAAAATTCATTTTTAGGCACAACATGTATGCCCTCTATTATTGGTTTTCATTCAAATTATTTCAAATATGGTTGTACGAAAAAGATGCTTTTACTTGGGGTATTGGTTGCAAGTATTACAAACATGCCAAATCACCATATGTCCTAGCCAACAAAGGTACAAGAGCAGGTATCATTCTACCCCTAGCATGATAGGCTCCCCAAGAAGCTTTGCATATCCTAGCATAATTTCTTCAAAGAAATCAACCATAGGTTCCATTCACCCAAACATGTTTATCATCACCCTACCTTGCACATGATAAACACCCTTGTAGGTCGGTAAAGCTTTACCCTCCATGGTGTCCATCATTCATGTAGACCATACACCAAAGTTCTAGAGCCATGGTCATAAAACCCCAAGCCCGGGAAGCACTTCATGTTCATTCATCCATCATACATCAAGTCAAGTTTTACCGATTACATGCTAAAACCCCTTTCCTGGGCCACCATTATCCACAAGTGGACTAGCAAAAAACGCACCATCACGTTTCACATTTGGCATATCATACCCCCATCAGCATAGCCCATCTGCGACGTTTTTCATTCGCTTCATCACTCCCGCATCGAGACCAACCAATGGGGCCCCCACCCTCACCAAAACACACTCATCACACAATAGTAAAGGATTATTTCATGTTTATAGGGGCACCCGTTTCCGTGCTTGTACATCCAAACCCATTCTATATTATTTTGGCAAGTGTACAAAGATTTTTTAGAAGAGCACTCCCACCCATTTGTTAGCCCCACTATGAAATTCTTGACAAGCAAGCTGGGGGCTAGATTGTTTTGGAGCCTTCAAGGAATGCCTTTCCCTTGAAAACCCATCCTCCTTGAAGTCTCTAGATGTTATGCCTAAAACAGTTCCACCCTGCTAATCCATTTCTCAAAGGGCCTGCTTTTCCCCCTTATATCCCTGCAAATGCCCTCATTTAAATCCCTTTCCCCCTTTGTCAAAGTCCCCTTGTTCCCTTTATTTATCCTGTCAATCCTATAAAATCCCCAAAAAATCCCCTTCAAACTCTACCCATGTCCCTGATTTAGCCTGATTCGCTATTTATCTTCCTATCGTTACCCTTATAAGGCTTCAAAATGCGTTAAAAAGGCTTAAAAACCCACTCTGAACCTTATATCAGGCCTAGCCCCTCTCCCGATAGCCCCGCGCCTTTTCCTCCATGTGATCCTGTGCTGAAACCACCCGCGAAGTCCAAAAGGCGCTTACCATTGTTGTTCATCGGGCGCGATGTCAGCCGTCGATCTGGTTGAATCGGACGGTGATCATGACCCCACGGCCCTCCGTGTTTTTCCCATTCATTCCCCTCGCAGGGCGATCGCCGTCCGTTTAAGACGATGATCGACGGTTCAGTTTCTCCCGCCCGTGGACCCCACTGCGCACTATTAACAAAACCTGGCGGTTTCTTTCGCACCGCCCATGCGTGGTAGGCGGTTTTCCCCGAACGCCCAGCGATTCCATTCGCCATTCGACGCGTGTCCTTCTGTACGATGGCTAAACCGCCCATCCCCCGCGCATTATCTTTCGGCCCAAGTCTCGCAACGAAATTTGGACAAGCCGTCCAATCCTGAGCGCCTCATCCGACGGTCGTCATTCGTCAGAGCTGCGCACTGTTTAGCCCCAATCACCGTACCCCTGGCCCACCATCACTGCCCTCCGCCGCATTGTTAACCGTTGATTTCCTTTGAGATTGATGGCCCGGATTCACCCTCTCCAATGGTTAATATTCCGCTACCGCCCAGTCTTCGCCACGTCACCTCCATGTGCATTCATCGTACAATCGCCATTTCTTTACATAAAATTGGCTTTTTCCATGCTTTTAAGGTTTTTCATCCATAATTTCACCCCGCAGACCGCTAACCTCCACCGTAGCATTTTTTCACCATTTCTCCGAGAGTTTTTCCCTCCATCTCATCATGTGCACAGTCATGCTCATGATCCACGTCATCCGCCACCCCATCCAGCGTTTTCTTCACAGTTTTCGTGTTTCGCAGGGTTGTAAATGATAAAAGACCGCCATAATGCGCAGCCTCTGTTACAGTGACAGAGAAATCAAGGAGGATCGTCTTCGGCGGCTGAATTTATGAGCAAAGACCTGGAAGGTGAAGACAGGATGATCATTTAAAGGAACAAGGTTTAAAACTCTGTGGAAAACCTTCCAGAGCCATTAAAGCTCGAGTTAACCTGACAGAAGCAAGAATGGAGCGACAAAGTGTTCCAGTACAAAGCAAAGAGATTAAGGCACACCAAAGAAAATATTGAACCTTAAATTTGCAGTCTAAAGAGGCAAAGCACCAGTTTGAAGACCCCGAGGACCGATCTAAGGTCCTGAGCACAAGTAAAAGGTAACATCAGTTTATTCGTCAGCAGTATGTTTTTCTTCATTAAGGACAGGGCCCCCATACAGCTTTTATTATGCAACGTGCCCCTGAAGAAATTTCCACCAGACAGCAGACCGAAACTACCAGAGCATTTGATTCGCAGCAAGGCAGACCTCACTGCTTCTTATTGTATTTTTGTTAATTCTACCAGTAAGTACCACACAGTACTGCAATCAGAACACCTAAGCCATACCAGAGATAAATGCAGAGATTTAAAACAGGACGGGTTTCGGCCCTCCATTTATTTATGTGTTTAATGTTACATTTAGTGTTCACATACCTCCTACGTCGATCTACTGTTCATCCTCTGTTATAAAGCGCAAAAGGAAAGTATTTTAAAGGTTGTTGATGAGATATCAGAGAAACGCAAGCATTTTCCTTTTGAGACAAGTTCTCTGTGTAATATTGTAAGATAGGCTGAGATTTGATGTATTCAGACTGAATGTTCAGGCTGCGGGCAATGTTGTACCTGATTGGTATTTTTTTTAATATGACAAACGCATTTCTTTGGATCCTGATCTAAAGCAGATGGTGATGTTTTCCCATCTCTGTGTTTTATTTCATTTCATTCCATTTATTCATGCTCGTATCAGAAGTTTGGCATAAGATTTACCCTTGTTAGGTACCTTATGTTGCTGCTCTCCCAGCCTTTTATGTTTTCTGCTTATATGTGTATCTGAATATTGATTTCAATTGATTTAACCAGTGTAGTGGATGTTATTGCCTGCTCTCTGATGTATGGATTAATGGAATCTATGTTTAGATGTTCTTGTTAAGATTTGGTTGAACGAGTTGAGAACACTGGGAGGTCTAGAACCCTGTCTCTGCCTCACTAGGATCTTCCCATCTCAATTAAGCCTTTCCAAGATCCCTTGTATCGCCTCTGATTTGGTCCAAGCAGGCCTGGAGTTAGATGACCTCTGACCTGATCTATAGACAAATTGGATGGTCCTTCTCCCCTTTCACTTTCCGTCCTTAATGTTCCATCCCACCTTCAATTTAGAGATCCAAGTGTTTTAGATGACTAGCCCAACTGAACGCTTGCACATTGAACACAAGTAAATCCTTTCTTGACTCCATTGCCCAATGGCCTTGATGTTCTCTGAGTTATCTGTCTTAGCCTAATCCCCTCTAGGCTCATCTTTGTCTTATATTGGACCTTCATTTCCTGATTCCCAGCAACCAAACATCAAATAATTAAAACAAACAAACCTTGCGCCTATAGCTAGCCTAAAATCTTAACCTCTGAGCCTTACAGACAAATACTTTGGCTATTATAGAGAGATCCCTCTCTGGACCTAGGAGAGCTAGATCCTAAGGTCTAAAAGTGGTTCTGATGTTGTCTCATCTTTTGGTCTTGCCAATCTGGCCAAAACATGGGAACCCCAACATAATGGCGACTCCACTGGGGAAAAAATTGAGTACATCACACTTTGAACATCCTTAAGCATTCAAAAGACCTACAATCTCTGGTTAGGTTGGCTGTTAGTCACACCTTTTCTCGAACAGCCTCAGTATCATTTGTTGTGCTCACTTGTACTCCTAGACAGAGCCTGGACAGGGCCAGGTAGCCTCCGGATCTCATCCTCCTTTGGAGGTGACATATCTGGTAAATGACCTCCCAGTCGATCTCTGGTTAGAGTATGTTGTGTTCTAAGGTTATCCTTGAAAGTTGATAGTGACTGAGCATTGTGGTGGACAGTGTGACCCCTTAGACATATCTTAAAACTTCCACCTAGCGACTCCATAGTTCCTAAAAGATCAAAGACTCCACTGCTGATCAGTAGGCCTGCTGGTTATCTTGGTTCCACATAAGACTCCACTGGGAGACCTGCCTTCATAACAACATCAACCACAACAGAAGTAACAAGTAGGGTTAAGCTGCATGATTAGAGATATAACATCCTGGCTTTTAGAACCATTCACAAAAGAGCTTATCCCAACCCTAATCCACCTGAAATAGTTGATAATCCTGAGAATATCCTCAAGAGATCTCCTCTACCTAAAAGATCAACTATTTCCAGCCATATCTATAGAGCTAACTCTGCTCCAGAAGACCTTACATCTCTATCACGCCTTCATCTTGACCTAGACCTACCAAACAGTTTACCTAGAGCTAGGTCATTCAATCATTTAGACCAGCCAGACCCTGAGTCTCGCGATTCATCACCTCATAGTGGTCAACACACTAGGGACAGAGGAACCCCTCCATCTACACCACCTGATATCCACTTCATTCAAAACTTGGGGCTCTCCCACCCTAGATCTGATCAACAAACTTCTGCTGGTCCTAATATCCCTGTCATCCATATACCAGCTGCTAAAGTTAACCCTTTACCTCATCAGAATATCATCATGGCAGCCTGGTATGCACCTCTGGTTTTACCTCAGCCCTTGTTACCCTTACCCAATGATTATCAGTCAAAAATCCCACACTTCACTGCTAAAGAGTCCACTACAGCTCAGAAACATGTAGATAAGATGGAGGATTCTTTTGACTACATGGAAATCGATGATGAAACAATCAAAATGAGAATCTTTGCCCAAAGCTTAGGGGGTGATGTAAAGAAATGGTTTAAAATTTTATTTCCTGGCAGTATCCAAGATCTCCCTGCGTTATATCAAACCTTCATAAACATATGGGAAGTTAGGGCAAATCCTCGCCAACTCCTAGCAGACTACATGACCCTTAAGAGGAACGTGGGAGAGAGCATCCATGATTACACCACTAGGTTCAAAGCATTTACAATGCTCTCCCTCCACTCATGAAACCTCCACAAGGTATGGCTTTGGCCAAATACCCGGACGGGTTTGATGCGGACATGGCCTATGAGCTTAGAGATAAAGAATATAACACATTGGAGGACATGCAGAAAGGAGCAGTGAACATAGAGGCAAATCTGATTGAGAAAAGAGCAAGACTAAGAGCTGAGAAGAGGGTAACATATAGGGATGACACTGTAGTTTCCACTTCAGACCCAAATTATGATAGATTATCTAAAAACGTGGATAAGCTACAGCAGATGATAGAGAAAATGGTTTTCACTCAGAACAGAAACCAAAATCAAAACCAGAACCAGAACTTTAGAAGAAACAACAACGCTCCCAACAGGCAAAAAGAATCAGATCAACAAGTTATTCCCCCATTCCAAAACTTTCTTGATGAAGGTGAGGGAATCATAGAAGAGTCTGAAGAGAATACAATAAACATGTTCGAAACAGAGAACTCAATCCATAACTGTGACTCAAAGGAAGATCAGCCCTCACCCTCTTATGAGGAGAAGTGGTTGAGGTCCGAAGATTACAGGATTGGATTTGAAAATGCTATCATGCAGGTTAGGGAACAATATGAACTTAGGAGCAAAAAGAACCTAGATACTCCCAAACCAAAGGCTCCTGAGGTTACCATCAAGAAAAGACCTGAGAAAACTTCTAAAGCAACTGTTGAAAGTAATAAAACAGCAGCTGAAGGTTCTGGGAAAGACAAAGAAAAAGACAACTGAAACGCTGAAGAACAAAGCCAGCCAACTAGTAGCACTAGCACTGTAGTTAGTGCTCCCGATAAAACAGTTCCTGAACCTGTACATAGTGAGAAATCACAAACTGATTCTACTACCAAGGCAGTAGCAAGCAAAACAGAATTGAGCGTTCCAAAGAGTCAATCCGCTTTCAATTTGGAGAGCGAGATTGCGAAAATCAAAATCTCTGTACCATTATCTGAGTTGGCCACTCAGAATGTATATAAAGGCCAAATTTTGAAAGCATTAAATTTAGGTGAGAACAGTGAAACTATAAATTTGAATGATGATCAACCTGCCCTTCTGTTCGGACCAAAGAGTGAGGGAAAGTTTCAGGAGGGGGTAGTTCCACCTTTCTATATCAGTCTCAACATTCATGACAATATCCTTCATAATGCCATGCATGATTCTGGAGCATCACACAATCTAATGCCTAAGGTAGTCATGGAAAGGCTAGGCCTAGAGATAACACGTCCATACAAAGATCTATACTCATTCGACTCTAGTAGGGTAAAGTGCCTCGGCCTAATTAAAGACCTGTGTGTGAGTCTTACTCAGATTCTTGCTAAGTGCATGGTCATGGATGTTGTGGTGGCAGATGTGCCACCTAAGTATGGCATGTTACTATCTAGATCATGGGGAGCGAAGCTACAGGGTACCATGCAAATGAATGGAACCTATGCCAGGATCCCTATCTTTGGCCAACTTAGAAGACTGTATAGGGAAGCGCAGATGAAATTCTTAGTCAGCAGCCCCGAGAAGCCTGAAAACTCTCCTTTATACTCTGTACATATGGATCTCGACTCCTTCATCCTTTGTAATGATGAATCCTTGGAGGAGTCAGAATCTGAAAACATAAATACAAACACAGAGGCTGAAAGCACAGACCTGAACGTAATCGCTGCTTTGGAAGAAATCGAAGAAGAAAACAGCAATGAAACCTGTAGGATGTGCGATGGGGACCTGACTCCAAATGAACAAGAAACAAAATGTAAATAGCCATCTAACCAGACCCCTAAACCTCTTACATTTCACGAAGAACAAAGCGATCCACATCCTAGTACAGACCCCATAGTGCAACATAATGGCGAACCCCTGTGGGAGATGAATTTCGATGGGTCTTGTACTAGGAAAAATGCTGGAGCTGGGGTGTGGATACGGAACACGGAGAGTGACCACGCTGAGAGCCATGCTGTAAATCTGCATTTCAAATGTACAAATAATATTGCAGAATACGAAGCTCTTATCCTTGGTCTAAATCTGTTGAAAAAATTGGGAGCCCATAGGATAGCTGTACGAGGAGACTCAGAGTTGGTCATAAAACAAGTAAACGGTGAGTATTCAGCAAAACACCCCAGGCTCAGGGCATACAGGAATGATGCCATGGATATACTGAAAACATTTATGGAATATGAGCTGGTGTTTGTCCCTAGGGGTCAAAATGTCATTGCAAATGGATTGGCTTGCCTGGCTAGTTCATATCCTAAGACTCCAGCCGACCAACAAATCATCATTCAGACCAAATTCAGACCTGCAGTGCCAGACAATGAAAAATATTGGCAGGTCTTTGAAGGAGATAAACAGATCGAGGATTTCCTGATAGGTAGAAACGAGTTTGAATTTTCTGATTCAGACTCTAAATCTGAGGACAGCCGCCTGAGTGAATAATCCTCTGATGAAGAAACCCCACCCTGTAACATAGAAATAAACACACTTTCCGAAGAAACTGGAAGTGCAACCACAGAACGTGAAAACGCAGATAGCGAAGAGATAGAGGTGCTGCAGGCCAAAGACAAGAATATACCCAGAGGCCTAGCACCCTTGGAGGACCTTTTTGACTTTGATGATGTAGCGAAAAAGCCCACTATAGAGCATGCAGACTCGGATATAGAAGAATGCAACATTGGCACTGAAGATAAGCCCAAAATGATCAAACTGGATAAGTCTGTACCTGCAGACATGAAGAAGAAATACATTGACCTGTTAAAGGAATCCATTGATGTGTTTGCATGGAGCTATAAAGACTTAAAGGCCTATGACACCAACATCATACAACACAAGATACCCTTGAAGGAAAACCAGAAGCCTTTTAGACAAAAACTTCGAAGAATAAATCCAAAACAATTGCCTGCTGTCGAAAAAGAGATTAAAAAGATGTATGACGCAGGTATAATTGTCCCTGTGAGGTTCTCTGATTGGGTATCAAAAGTAGTGGTTGTGAGAAAGAAAACAGGGGAGATCAGATTGTGTATAGATTTCTGAAATCTTAATAGAGCCTCATTAAAGGACAACTACCCCTTGCCTAGAATGGAACATGTCTTACAAAAGGTAGTGGGCTCTAAGAGAATCTCCCTGCTTGATGGATTTTCTGGATACAATCAGGTCTTAGTATTCCCAGAGGATCAACTCAAAACAGCATTTACCACCCCATGGGGCACCTTCATGTATGAGAAAATGCCTTTTGGACTGATGAACGCTGGGGCCACCTTCCAGAGAGCGATGGATATAGCTTTCTCAAATGAGATAGGACACTTCATAGTTATCTAATTGGATGACTTGACTGTCTTTTCCAAAACTGAAGAAGAACACCTGAAACATCTGAGGAAAGTTTTTGAAACATGTAGAAGGTACGGTCTGTCCTTAAATCCTAAGAAAATTGTTTTTGGGCTGCAAGAGGGTAAACTTCTTGATCACATTATATCTAAGAAAGGGATTAGGATAGACCCACAAAGAGTTGAGGGGATACTTCAAATCACACACCCGAGAAACCTCAAAGAATTACAGTCCTTCATTGGGAATATCAATTTCCTTAGGAGATTCATTCCCAACCTAGCTGAGCACCTTAAGAAAATGACTAACATGCTAAGTGGACTGTTGAAGCCAAGAAATCTTTTGAGACAGTAAAACTGACGCTCACCCAAGCTCTTGTTCTGATTAGCCCTGATTTCTCAAAAGATTTGCTGATCTTTTCCTTTGCCTCTGAACACACAATAGCTGTTGTCTTACTGTAGAAAAACGCAGAGGGAATGGAACAGCCAATTGCCTTCTTCAACAAAGCGCTGAGAGATGCACCCTTGAAATACAACATAATGGAAAAGCAGGCCTACACTCTGGTTAAGGCCTTAAAGGATTTCAGGGTGTACATTCTCCATTCTCACACCATTACTTATGTGCCAAATATAGTGGTCAAAGATATCTTGTCCCAAGACCCTGATGGGAAAAGGGGCAAGTGGATTGCTACTATCTTAGAATATGACCTTGAGATAAAGCCCACCAAACTTATCAAAGGTCAAGGCCTGGCCCAATTAATGGCTAGATCTAATCTGCAAGCCCTTGACATTAACATGGTAAATGCCTTAGATGAGCAGGAAGGATTGCCCCACCCAACTGTTGAGGAGAAGTTTCAAAACTCTCCTTGGTATTCCGATATCCTTTATGTGCTCACCAATCTCAATGCCCCTCCAGAACTGTCCAAAACTAAGGCTAGATTCATAAAACTGAAAGCTAGAAACTACTGCATTTTGAATGAGAACTTATACTGGAAAAATCCAAATGGCCTATTGCCGAAATGTTTGTCTGAAACTGAAACTGAAAATGTTAAACCAGAATTTCATGCCGGGGAATGTGGAGGCCAACTGAGTTGGAAAGCCACAACAAATAAGATACTCGGGGCTGGTTATTATTGGCCTACACTGTTTAATGATGTCCATAAAATGATAGCTGCTTGCCACAAATGCCAGATCTTTGAAGGGAAAATAAAACTTCTCCCCCTTCCCCTACAGCCTATTACTGTTGAAGGACCATTTATGCAATGGGGTCTAGATTTTATAGGGGAAATTCATCCAGCCTCTTCAGGACAACACAAATGGATCTTGACAGCCACTAATTATTTCACTAAGTGGATAGAGGCCATCCCCACCAGGAGTGCCACAGATAATGTCATTATTAGGTTCCTAGAAGGTCATATCCTCTCTCGGTTTGGTTGTCCAAGGAAAATAATCACCGAAAATGCTGCTGCTTTTGGGTCCAAGAAAATGGTTGATTTTTGTCACAGGTACCATGTCACGCTTGGTCATTCAACTGCCTATTACCCTCAAGGTAATGGCTTGGCTGAATCATCAAATAAGAGCCTAGTGGCAATCATCAAAAAGCTATTAGAGGAAAACAAAAATCTTGGCACAACAAGCTGGTACATGCCTTGTGGGCTGAAAAGCTTACTATAAAGAAGTACATTGGCATGTCACCATTCCAGCTAGTCTATGGGACAGAAGCAATATTTCCTACTAGCCTTGGAGTTCCAGTAATCAAACTTGTCCAGGAGATCCAATCAGAGGAAGACAGCATGATAAGAAGGATAAATCAGACAATCCATCTTCAGCAAACAAGGGAGGAGGTATATAACAGAGCTGTCAGAATTCAGGAAAACATTAAAAATCTATTTGACAAAAGAACCAAAGCTGCTGATTTCAAAATTGGTGACAAGGTTCTAAAATGGGACTCAAGAAGAGAGGACAAAGGTAAACATGGAAAGTTTGACAGTTTGTGGCAGGGTCCATACATCATCCAGGCCAATGTGGGTCCCAATGCATTTTTTCTACAAGGGCTTGATGGTACAGAGTTGTTTGGGGGTCCTGTCAATGGCAGGATGCTCAAGAATTACTTCTGCTAAACTTCAATTTCCAGTTTCATTCTTCATTGTACATACCATTGCAGCTTTACTTTCAAGAAAACAGAGAAAAATGTTTCAACAAACAGAGAGAAAGAAGCTGGTCCTAACACGCTCAAAACCTGGACCAGCAAAGGGAAAAGAAGAATCAGCTCTAACATGCCTAAAACCAAAGCTGAGAGGCAAAAGGAGTGACTCTAACAAGCTCAAAACTTGAGTCACAAAGAAAATAAGGATACTGCAATTTTCATATTTAAAGCCTTCACAGTTTTGTTTTCTGCAAAATTTCGTCCATGCACAACTGTTTTCATGCCTCGGATTCACAGCAAGTCAGACAGTTTAATCCTGGCTTGGCTGTTTTTCAATTGTTGTCTTAGAATATAGAGAAGAAACCTGTTGGAAAGTTTAATCCCAGCAGGTAGTAGATTAGGTAGAGAACCAAATGAGACCAACAGTCTAACCTGGTCTCATGGAGTAATAGGGGTAGATGTAGAATAGGTTTTTTTTATGTTTTCTTGAATAAATGATGTAAAGGGTCTGCTAGTTCAAATGCACCCAAAGGGAGAATCGTTAGGACTGTAGTATGGGTAGGTAGTTTGGTTGGGAGAATTTTTTCCACTGATGAATGTCTTCATATTGTGGCAGCTGAAAATCAAAGAAGAAAGATGGCTTATAGAAACAGGCATCTGGCCTACTCCAAAGATCATTTCTGGTTTCTTGACTCCTTCAAGAAGAAGCCATCCCCATGTGGAGCCACTGTTAGCCCCACTATGAAATTCTTGACAAGCAAGCTAGGGGCTAGATTGTTTTGGAGCCTTCAAGGAATGCCTTTCCCCTGAAAACCCATCCTCCTTGAAGTCTCTAGGTGTTATGCCTAAAACAGTTCCCCCCTACTGATCCATTTCTCAAAGGGCCTTCTTTTCCCCCTTATGTCCCTGAAAATGCCCTCATTTTAATCCCTTTCCCCCTTTGTCAAAGTCCCCTTGTTCCCTTTATTTCTCCTGTCAATCCTATAAAATCCCCAAAAATCCCCTTCAAACTCTACCCATGTCCCTGATTTAGCCTGATTCGCTATTTATCTTCCTATCGTTACCCTTATAAGGCTTCAAAATGCGTTAAAAAGGCTTAAAAACCCACTCTGAACCTTATACTAGGCCTAGCCCCTCTCCCGATAGCCCCGCGCCTTTTCCTCCATGTGATCCCGTGCTGAAACCACCCGCGAAGTCCAAAAGGCGCTTACCATTGTTGTTCATTGGGCGCGATGTCAGCCGTCGATCTAGTTGAATCGGACGGTGATCGTGACCCCGCGGCCCTCCGTGTTTTTCCCATTCATTCCCCTCGCAGGGCGATCGCCGTCCATTTAAGATGATGATCGACGGTTCAATTTCTCCCGCCCGTGGACCCCGCTGCGCACTATTAAAAAAACCTGGCAGTTTCTTTCGCACCGCCCATGCGTGGTAGGCGGTTTTCCCCGAACGCCCAGCGATTCCATTCGCCATTCGACGCGTGTCCTTATGTACGATGGCTAAACCGCCCATCCCCCACGCATTATCTTTCGGCCCAAGTCTCGCAGCGAAATTTGCACAAGCCATCCGATCCTGAGCGCCTCATCCGACGGTCATCA
This sequence comes from Pinus albicaulis, assembly GCA_034641835.2. Classification (NCBI taxonomy): domain Eukaryota; kingdom Viridiplantae; phylum Streptophyta; class Pinopsida; order Pinales; family Pinaceae; genus Pinus; species Pinus albicaulis. The sequence continues at coordinate 319,275,786 of CM076576.1, read as the reverse complement.
TTCGTCAGAGCTGCACACTGTTTACCCCGATCACCGTACCCCTGGCCCACCGTCACCGCCCTTCGCCGCATTGTTAACCGTTGATTTCCTTTGAGATCGACGGCCCGGATTCACCCTCTCCAATGTTGAATATTTCGCTACCGCCCAGTCTTTGCCACGTCACCTCCACGTGAATTCATCGTACAATCGCCATTTCTTTACATAAAATTGGCTTTTTCCATGCTTTTAAGGTTTTTCATCCATATTTCACCCTGCAGATCGCTAACCTCCACCGTAGCATTTTTTCGCCATTTCTCCGAGAATTTTTCCCTCCATCTCATCACCTGCATAGTCATGCTCATGATCCACATCATCCGCCACCCCATCCAGTGTTTTCTTCACAGTTTTCGTGTTTCGCAGGGTTGTAAATGATAAAAGACCGCCATAATGCGCAGCCTCTGTTACAGTGACAGACAAATCAAGGAGGATCGTCTTCAGCGGCTGAATTTATGAGCAAAGACCCGGAAGGTGAAGACAGGACGATCATTTAAAGGAACAGGGTTTAAAACTCTGTGGAAAACCTTCTAGAGCCATTAAAGCTCGAGCTAACCTAACAGAAGCAAGAATGGAGCGGCAAAGTGTTCCAGTACAAAGCAAAGAGATTAAGGCACGCCAAAGAAAATATTGAACCTTAAATTTGCAGTCTAAAGAGGCAAAGCACCAGTTTGAAGACCCCGAGGACCGATCTAAGGTCCTGAGCACAAGTAAAAGGTAACATCAGTTTATTCGTCAGCAGTATGTTTTTCTTCATTAAGGACAGGGCGCCCATACAACTTTTATTATGCACCGTGCCCCTGACGAAATTTCCACCAGACAGCAGACCGAAACTACCAGAGCATTTGATTCGCAGCAAGGCAGACCTCACTGTTTCTTATTGTATTTTTGTTAATTCTACCAGTAAGTACCACACAGTACTGCAATCAGAACACCTAAGCCATACCAGAGATAAATGCAGAGATTTAAAACAGGACGGGTTTCGGCCCTCCATTTATTTATGTGTTTAATGTTACATTTAGTGTTCACATACCTCCTTACCGTCGATCTATCGTTCATCCTCCGTTTATAAAGTGACATGAAAGTATTGTAAAGGTTGTTGATGAGATATCAGAGAAACGCAAGCATTTTCCTTTTGAGACAAGTTCTCTGTGTAATATTGTAAGATAGGCTGAGATTTGATGTATTCAGACTGAATGTTCAAGCTGTGGGCAATGTTGTACCTGATTGGTATTGTTTTTAATATGACAAACGCATTTCTTTGGATCCTGATCTAAAGCAGCTAGTGATGTTTTCCCATCTCTGTGTTTTATTTCATTTCATTCCATTTATTCATTCTCGTATCAGAAGTTTGGCATAAGATTTACCCTTGTTAGGTACCTTATGTTGCTGCTCTCCCAGCCTTTTATGTTTTCTACTTATATGTGTATCTGAATATTGATTTCAATTGATTTAACCAGTGTAGTGGATGTTATTGCCTGCTCTCTGATGTATGGATTAATTGAATCTATGTTTAGATGTTCTTATTAAGATTTGGTTGAATGAGTTGAGAACACTGGGAGGTCTAGAACCCTGTCTCTGCCTCACTAGGATCTTTCCATCTCAATTAAGCCTTTCCAAGATCCCTTGTATCGCCTCTGATTTGGTCCAAGCAGGCCTGGAGTTAGATGACCTCTGACCTGATCTATAGACAAATTGGATGGTCCTTCTCCCCTTTCGCTTTCCGTCCTTAATGTTCCATCCCTCCCTTCAATTTAGAGATCCAAGTGTTTTAGATTACTAGCCCAACTGAATGCTTGCACATTGAACACAAGTAAATCCTTTCTTGACTCCATTGCCCAATGGCCTTGATGTTCTCTGAGTTATCTGTCTTAGCCTAATCCCCTCTAGGCTCATCTTTGTCTTATATTGGACCTTCATTTCTTGATTCCCAGAAACCAAACATCAAATAATTCAAACAAACAAACCTTGCCCCTATAGCTAGCCTAAAATCTTAACCTCTGAGCCTTACAGACAAATACTTTGGCTATTATAGAGAGATCCCTCTCTGGACCTAGGAGGGCTAGATCCTAAGGTCTAAAAGTGGTTCTGATGTTGTCTCATCTTTTGGTCTTGCCAATCTGGCCAAAACATGGGAACCCCAACACCATCCATTTACATTTCTCACCTGGCAGCAGTCCCTAATCAAACTTGGTCAGAGCTACGCATTATTTTATGGCACCCAAACATGACACTCATAGAAACCATACACCCACTTTGGACGTCCTATTGACCCCCGGGATTTCTCACCATAAATTGTTATGATTTTCACCACTCACATTTACAGTTGTGACCTCGGGACACTTAACTACCATCATCAGTTATAACTTTTTCTTGTCATCATGCCTAGTTAACCCATCACACCACGCCCTGCTACATCAGAAAACCTAGTCCCTTACATCAATACTCATTTTGGTCAGTTGATGCTTCCTTCTTGTCGACTACAACAAAAATTTTCCAAGAAGGAGGTGGTACCTTGGATGATTCCTCACCTCAACAAGGGCATCCTTGGATGGCACTATGGGAATCATCATTTCCCTTTGATGTCATCGATCCTCTTGAAATTCGACTTCAAGATAAGCTTTCATGTCAAAATGGTATCGTACTTCATAACCATTGCACTCTGTCAGAATTTGTCGAAGGCATGTGACTTCATAAGCATCTCTTTCAGCAATGCTTACACGGGAAGGTCCCCAACAGTCAAAGACCCATGCATACAATGAGCACTTGTTCTAAAAAAATGTGCCATACCAAGATTATGCATGTGGGCATGACATTCAACCTTCTTTCAAATAAAAACACCCCCGAGAGCGTCAGCAACCATCGTCATCAACCAGCAGCAGGTCACAACCAAAAGTGGAATAAAAAAAATCACTATCTGTCAGATAAGCTTAAATAGTAAAAACATCACGAGCATGGGACATGCCTACCTCATAGAAATATTTTATTCATTCTATCTCTTGCAGGTTTCCAACAAAGCATGGTGCCTTTTTTACTCAAGGCAAGGGGTCTCTCAACTCAATTCCAAAGCAATTTACTCTCTCTCTCTCAAAAGGATCACACAGAATAGAAACCATAATGTATTTCGGCTATACAATTCTTCCTAGACCTCATACATTAGGGGGAAATTGTTAACACTACAAAATCGTACGGGCAAAATACATTGATAATGTTAAGCAAAAGGTACATATAAAAGTGTCTTGAGAAGGAATACATTAGGAAGAGCCAAAAATTGAATTCTTCCTAAGGTCAAAAGACAAAATTTATGGACAGCACACACGCAACACGGGATCTTTGCACATTGTGTGACTTTTTCTTCGATAGTCGTGCACAACCTGTCCCTTCGATAGTTGCGCGGTCCTGGGGATGACGAAAAGTCGCCATCTGGGACCACTTGGCACACTTGGTTAAAAATAATTCCACTCAACCTAACCAAGTACAATCACCTTTGAGCCACATTGAGGCCTTAATGCAACACACAAAGGAATCATACCTCCACTCTCGTGTCACCATCCATCTTGGGCCAAGAGAAGGAGGGAAAATTTGAAAATGATCTATAAAATCCAGCCTTGGGAAGAAGAATAGGGGAGACATTGTTATGCTGGCCAAATTTCTCCATAGAAAACCAGCTTGTGTTGTCCAACAACAGGAGGATTGGAAGGGTTCATTTGTTGGCCACCCAACATCTTAGTCAAAGAGAGAGGATTTCACCACATTTTCATTGATCTACCATCCTTTGAGAGGGAAGAGAGGCTTGCTGAAAACTTGAGGGGGAGAGACCCCCTTGTCTTAGCTTCATAGCTCAAAGGATCCACTATAAGAGATTTATAATTCTATCTTCTACTACCACCACCAACACCTAATAAAGGGAGAAGCTCTCCATTTTTGAGTTATCAGTGTGTTTTCTCTATCGGGTGTGTATCTTGTGCATGTTGTTTTTTTTTTTTTATTGTTTATGTAGCATGCTATGTTTCCTTTCTAACTTAGCTTGTTACATGTTGAACTTGTTCCACTAACGTTTGACAAACCATTTTTGCCTGTGACTCTTACATAGGTAAGCATCATTCCTACTAAGCAAATTTTATTTCATACGCCCATGCGTTGAATACACTACCACACTCATGCTCCACTTCCCTCTTAGGTGGTAACCCTTTAGGCTCTTAGAACTCTCCCATGTATGCCTTTAGAAACTTTTCAAGTTGTTTTCTCTATTCCTTAGTACACCCCTCCAAGGATAAATTTTCTCTCATTGACTCTTCTACAACTTGATTTTATCTTAAAAATAATAAAACATACTATTTTCTAGAACTGATTAGTTTCTTGTCTTGGTTGGCACTTACCAGTAAATTTTTAGATGCTCCCTTATGTGCATTGGTGGTGAAGGATTTCCCATCCTTGATGTGATGGTATTGGTTGCCTTCCTGCATGAATATTTCATCCCAAATGTACATATATGGACTCCCAAACACCACTCCATATACATCAAGTGGAACTACATCCAACTCTATTTCATCAAGAAAATAAACATTGATATTAAATTTGATTTTACATTATTTTGTTACCAAGATAATTGCATCTTTATTCACCCATCCCAATGGATATGGAATATGATGATCTTGAACCTCCAATCCCAATTCGTTGACTATTTTTGTTGCAATGAGATTCACCTATGATCTTGAGTTGAACAAAGCATTGATTTTTGTCTTCTTGACCTATATCTCTATATGGAATAGTTTGGTCATCTCCTTGCATTCCTATTGTTGTAAATAATTGGATTCTATTAAAATGATTCAAATGCAATAAAATTCCACTATGTACAGCTCTGATGGCTGAGATTAAAATTGCATTAGATTCCTCTTTTCGAGAGGACCAAAATAGACCTATAGATCGCCCCAATCAGTTAAGAGGAAGTTAAATTATGAATTATTTTAGCTATTAAAGTGAAATGGAATGGGTCGGCCTAACCACATGTGGAATTATTCAAGTCGGCCTTAACCCCAAGTGGACCCATACAAAAAATATAAATAGAGGCGACCTCAAGCTCATTCTTACACACTTTCTCAAGCAATATTCGATTTGCATCCATTGTCTTAGTTCGTCTATTTTGTCTTGGCTCGCACAGGTTCAACGGAAGAAGATCGTGCAAGGTATGGGATCACAAGCGAGAGTATTCCTCTGAACTAGGGCTTATGGGCCATAGCCACTGACACATAACTACAGAATTCAGGTCATATCTACAGGCATAAGGTGGCAAGGTAGCGGCTAAGCTGTCATAGCCGCGGCATGAGCATGTTGAGGTCGTGCCTAGGGCTCCTGAGTTGGATTGGGCTGATCAGGACCTCAGCTGTTGGCACAGTGAGTCTAGGTGGAAACCACGGAAGCTTCAACTGTGGGAACAACATCTTGAGGTTGCGGCTAAGGGTATTTGGGCAAATATGAACTCATCCAATCACCAGTGTTGGTGCATATGAATGCAGACAGCTTTGACAGTGTCCTGGATTAAGATCTAGGACTGGACAATTGTTTTTAGTGAGTTTCAGTGATTAGTTGTATCTAGGGCTTCGTACCATTGTACATATGAAAATCTATAGATCTTCTCTATATATTTCCGTTTAAAGATGTATCTACAGTTCTCACTCAATATCAGCAGTATTCATCAATATGCTATAGCCAGTGTCAGTACATTTAAGTTCTCAGATTTGGGATCCTTCAATAGAAGTATGCTTATGGTTTTATTGTGCATATGCTAGTTGTTTTCTACTTCATGAATATATGGATCTATGGATCAGTGTACTCTTCTTTTTTACTGAATCATTTGATGATGATATAAGAAGAATAATTTGCAAGGGTTTTCCCATAGTGGGTTCTTCCCTAGTCTCAGACCAATCTCAGTGTCTCTATGTGTGCGTGTTTTTATTCCTTTGTTCCTTTACATTTCGTTGCTTAGATGATGATGATGGTATTTTTATTTCTATATATTTTCATATTCTGCATGGTTAATAATGTAGATCTGAATAATGATATAATTATATGGGGTGAACTTATTATATTATTAAAGAAATGTAACTATCAAAGAAAAGAACAATGTATCTCTATGAAAAAATAACATGGTATCAGAGTTGGGCCGAAGAAAAGCCATGGATATCACCCCTATGGAGACACTTTTATGGAAGCAAGAAGAGGATGGTAGAGACATAAAATAATTATAGGGCATCAATAAAACCCTAGGTACTTAGTGCATAAGGGTTTGATGGTGGGGGTTTCAAAGAAACCCTAGTTTATGGCTTGATGTATGCAACCCTTGCATGGTCTATGAAGCACTTGGGATCGATTTGACAGATGACCTGGTTGATTGAAGACAAGACTACTATGTGGCCTATTGATCGCTCTTGAAGGTTGGTTCAAGAGGAAGAGGATCACCTCTCATTGATGAAAAATACTCTTAGACTCTTTGATGTTTCTTTGTATGGATCTGACTATCATGATTATTGTTTTGATCATTGCTTACACTTTTTGCATGTATGTTTGAGCACCTAGATATTTCTAACCTTCCTTATGATATGTGATGAGTGGATCCCTCTTGAGGATCTTTTGAAATGCGGGGAAGATGGAAAAATCTGGAAAAGGTAAAAAGGCACTTGAGCACTACAAGCTGCCTATGTGAAGGTGCACAAGTAATACCACTAGGTATGCATGGTACATTGTATTCCAGTTGTAAAATTGATGGCTAGGTTATCCCTTTGGTATGTTGAGAATGTCTCCTTCGCAAATGGCTCATGCATACACATGAAAGTGATTGGGATTTATGTTTCCCATGATGAAATGGTGCATCTGGTATTGAATGTTTCAATCATGATGCTCTTATTGATTTTGCGAGACTACTTATTGCTGATCTTGGATATAGTGGCATAACTTAATGTTTGGCTAACATCCATTGTTTTTGAGATCCTGATCCTAACTCTAGTAAATGATACTCTTGACTCTTGATATGCATAAGACCCGTTGGATCTCTTGTAGAAGGTTACCTCATTGATATGCTATTGATAATGCTTGTGATAAGCATGATGAAATCTCATGGAAAGAGAGATTACACTTCATTGGTTTATTGAATAATTTAACTTGATCCTAGTCATCATGATAAGCATGGTATTGGCGACCATGATGAAAGAGGCATATCTATGAGATTGATGTTCTAAATCTCTTACTACCTTTGGTTATGGCATATGGTGAAATTAAATGCTCCAACTTGGTGTATTTTTATTGGATTCATAAGATGGTGTTGTCACATTTTCCCGTTGCCCTAATCTTTCAAGTCCAGCCTTTGATGAAATATTGATGACATGATGTTGATGATCATGATAGATATGTGTTTATGATCTAACATATCTGTTGTTGCATGACTCCTGTAAAGACAAGTTGATGACATGAATGAAAATGAAATTACATGCTCTTCTATGATGTATGAGTATCTAACATTGTTGATCTACAAGAGAGGTCTAAGCATCTCTCACTCAATGGAAATCCCATAGGTGTGACCATTCCTATCAGTATCATATTTGAAGTTTTGGTTTGAATCAAGGGATTTCAAACATGTCCTACCATTGTAAACTGATTTCTGGAATTGCTAGAATTGAGCATGAAATCAGATGGTCACTTGGAAAATGTCAGTTCTACAGATGTGGGTCAGGTACCAATAATATTTTTCAGTAGGAAAAGCTCGTATGTTTGAACCAAACTTGTGTTTGCAAGTGACTGATACATTCATATGAGTATGTCACTATGTCTATGCTACAAAAGTTTAACCTGATTTGGCTAATTGATAAAATATGTTTGGAACTTTTGACATGATGCCTAATGATTGAGATAAGTCTAGAATTATAGATCTAACCATGATCACACATTTGGTTTTTACATGATTTGATCTAGTGATAGTTGATTTTCCCAGATGACAATGCTATGTAGGAATAGTGATCTTCAGTGTCTTAGTGACCTTCAATAACTTGAATGTCTCGTACTAGTACAAAAAGGTTATTTGTGCGCACCAATGCACAAGTTTTCCGCAAAGATATAAAAATTTAAAATTGTGAACCAATAACTGTGTGTCATACTTGTGTGCACACCGATATCGATGTGGTTATAGTTGAAAATGCGCCGGCTCTGGTGCATGACTATGTTTTGAGCGCACCTGTGATTTTTTTTAATTGAAAGTTATGTTTCCATATTTATAAATAAATGTTTCAATTAATAAAAAAATATATATATTTATGTATGAGGCTAATGTATTTTATATGTCAATCATGTAGCATAGACATTAGCAGAGGAAGCACCAACAGGAACAGGAGCAATATGTGGACCCATACAATATAGTCTGAACATGATATGCCAGAGAGAAAGGAGATGGATTTATACTATGACAAGGCTACATCCCTGAAGGCACACTCTATCTTATTAGCACATCTAAACCGTCGATGGAGTTCCTAGGAGCAGGATTTTCGTGTCGTTCATAAGGCATGGTATATGCCCACTAAGGAGGATATATACTTTAGCACTGGCCTATCTAGGAGAGGGGCAGATTTTGATCTCTAGTTCCATGATGTACCCCATGGGGTTGTAGCTATGAGTCAGCTTGCATACACTTAGAGATATGCCGGGTCTCATGCTGTCCATCCATCATATTTTCAGGTTTGTGGTGGACAACTACATATTTCTACTCTTGCTATAGAGGAGCTTAGGTGCCTCTAGTTATTAGTCACCATGATTGCACACTCTAGTAGTGATTGGAAGTGAATTTGCATCGTATGATCTGCCATTTTTTGAGGTAGTTTTGTATTGCTTTAGATAGATGTCGTGCATTGAAACATGAGAAAATTTCAGTCACAACCTCACTCAGGCAGGCTTGTGAGTGCGGTTGAAGGTCTTCAACAACATGGAGGCCTTGCCATGTATGCAGTTGGGGATTAAGTTGTGTGATAAGGAGCCCAGATAAGGGTTTCGTCACCTAGGGTGGTTCTTTGGCCCCTAATTGTCTCTGTAGCCTTGAATAATGTAGTGAGTTGTTAGTCGATGGTCAGTTGTAGGCCCCACTTTATTAACTAGAGTTAGGAGGTTGGGTCATCATAATAACTCTTCGTTTAGGTAAAATATCATTGAAAATATTGTTCAAGTTTCATATTTTGGTTCATTGTAATTTTGGATATATTCTCTAAGGAATTCTAGGTTCTCGAATACTCCTGAAATCAATTTCAAATAGCTCAGTTTGCATTTTGGCAATAACTTTTCTTAGAGATTTTTCAGATAATGAAACTTAGATCATATCAAGGAGGAACATATGGTTAAAATTTAGGAAATTTTTCACAATAATTTCAGAGTTATAGCTTGTGGAAGTTAGGGTTTGTGAAGAATCTTGAAATGAATTTTAAATAGGTTAGTTTGGTATTTTTGTTATATATTCCTTTATGGGATTTATTAGGATGTGAAATATTGAGGGATTTTAGGAGAGAGACATAAGTACCTTAGGTAAATTTCAAATTTATTTTTGGCGAAGTGCACATGTGGCACACTATACAAGTTTACTTGTAGGAAGAGGTCAAAAATAAACAATTTTTGGGAAAGTTACCATAACTTTCACTTGGCACATCAAATTTTGTTCACACCTACGAAATTGTAGAAAAAACACCAGAAAGTGTTACAAACTAAACTTTAATATCTAGAAGGACTCAAATCTCAACATATATTATGAAAAACTCCATCCATTCAAATATTTTCCAGATTAAGATATGTAACTTACAAGTGACCTAACTATTGATTAGAAAAGAGAAAGTAGTGATAAAGAGGAGTATTATTATTATTTTCCAACATGCCTAAGAAAAATCTAATACATAAATTAAATCTACTAATGGCTCATCCTTGACTCATGAAGAAAGTGAGGACTCAAAATTTAGGTTATCTCAAATAGAAAAGAAAGTTAATGAAATGGGTGGTAGTATGTTGAAAAATGTGCACTTGTCAGGTTTTAAAGCAAAATTTAAAAGATAAATGGACAAGAAGATGAATGAAAATAAGGAAGGAATAGAAAAGAAGGTGAATGAAAATAATCAAGCAATAGAAATGAAGATGAATCAAAATAAGGAAAAAATTAAAAAATCCATTAGGGAAGGAATAAAAGAATTACAAAACATTCTATTAAAAGATCTCCCTAAAAGGGATGTGGAGATTCAAGGAAATCATGAACATAAGGAGAAGCATGGTGTTGAGAATCAATCTGGGGAGTATGTTATCACAATTGGAGAGCACAACTATTGAATCGTAGAATCATAACCATGTTTTTGAAATCCATGATCCACATCATCAGGGATTCAAGTTAGCACCAAGGAACTACTATATTCCAAAGATTGATATGAGGAAGTTTGATGGTAATGATCCTGTAACATATATATTTCAGGTGGAGCATTACTTTGATCTACACTAAGTAGCATCCTTACAAAAGGTAAATATTGTATTCACGTTTTTAAAATAATACCAACATGTATGGTATCAATGAATTTGTGAAGGGAAAATGGATTATACTAAATATTGGCTATTTTTGCAAATAAATTGATATCACATTATGGGGATATTGAGAGTGATACATTGTTTAGTCAACTGGTAAATATTTGACAAAAAGGTCTAATTACATAACACAATCAACAATTCCAAAAGTTGAGTCTCAGAGTTGTAGAAATTATATAACTTATGTGTTATATGTCTAAGATTCTCCTGATCTGACACTATTTTAACTTCATGCAAAATACATAATCTATTCCACCATTGATCATCACATGCGGAAATTAAATCAATTGCAATGCACACATGAAAAAATAAAAATTCACACACATTAACACAGTTGTTTAACGGGAAAGCCTGAAGCTAAAAACCCCAACTATATCTATATAATATATGTCATAGAGATCATGTAACAATTCTCATACAAAGCTGAACATGTCAAGCTCTCAGTACAATACAATCGCTACACACTAATCAGGCCCGATCTTGCAAATCCATGCATCGATCTTTGCCACCTGCTAGCCTGCCTCTACTGCGAAATCCCTGCTGAAGAATGGCTCTGAATGAACTCGAATTCACCAAGCTTGCACTGCCCAATCCTCATTGGCATCTCCACTGAGTGTTGGATGCAATCAATGCATCACTATAGTCACAACTGATAGTCACACTTGCTCTTTCACCTATCTCTCCACTGGTCTCCAACAAGAAGCTTGCCATGCGCGCATTGTGATGTATTCTTCGGTTGATTAATAAGTGTTATTATTTAGTGAATTAATTAACTAATTAATTCACACCACTCTCTAGTGTATCATCCAGTTAGACTAGATAAACTAGCTCCAGCCAGATTGCTTGAGTTAAACTAAATACAACTCCACCAACTACTTCTATAACTCCACCAAAATCTGTCACATAGTGCATCACAAGTCTTTATGCATTAGCTCCAGATAAACCCTTAGGAATAGCTTAATTCCTTAAATACAGTTGTTGTGCACATACGCATAGCTGAAGTGCTCAAAGAGAATAAGATAATGTTTAGAGTCCAAATATTATTAAGAGCTAATAATATTCGACATATCTATTTTTACACTGGCAACCTAAAAATAGATTCCGCCCAATATGTCTAAAAATAGAAGTCCATATGTTTTTCCAACTTGACCAACCATCCACAAATAACATCCTGCAACTCATAGAATATGATCAACATGTCTAAAAATGTTTCTGATAAAAATAAACACACTTTAAAATAGCTGTTGGAGTACCTTTGATGAGCGACTCTTTTCACTAAGCTCATCATCTTGTTGAATCTCAAAAAGAGTAAATAATATTTCAAAGGATAATTTATTATACCTATTTATGGGAACTTCAAAGGAAAGCATCCAACATGAGGTGCGTCTATTCGAACCTAAATCTCTAGAGCATGCTTTAATTTTGGCAAGGAAAGTTGAAAGAAGAAATATGGTCACTAATAACTGTAGAGAAAATCATGCTCCCTCTCTTAAACTGACAAGACTAACTCATCAACAAATGGATGAAATAAGAGAAAAGGGACTATGTTTTAATCATGATAGCAAGTAGAGTAAGGGGCATAAATACAATGCAAGAAATTATTCTATGTGAACTGTGAAAATGAAGATCAAGTGGAACCGTCACAAGATCTAGAGCTAGAAGAGACTATTCTAACACTATTTTGTCATGCATTGGCCAACATTAGTACTCCACAAATCCTCAATATAGAAGGATATATCAAAAATGGAAAGAAGTGCCAATATTGGTTGATTATATCTTAGTACACATAACTAAATTACAAATTAACAAAACTTCTTATTGCTTTGTATATCGAACAATAGAATTTCAAGTGATGATTGCAGATGGAGGTACCATAAATTGTTCAGGCAAGTGCCATAATATTGAGCTGAATATGGGGTAGTATTTATTGGTTAGCCCCATGATTGCAATCCAAATGGGTGGTGTTGATGTTTTATTAGGGGTCCAATGGTTATATCATTGGGAATAATGGCCCTTAATTTTCGAGATATTTTCATAAGATTTTTCTCAGAAGAAAAGGAAATTGAGCTTAGAAGTATCAAAGGGAAACTCAGAAAAGTGATAAGCTCTAATAGCACGACAAAATTGTTAAAAAAGGGGCACCAAGGTGTAGTTGCACAATCGTGTTCATTAGATCTTCAAACATCTATATCCTTTGCTCCAATGGATCTCCAAAGAGTTATCAACAATCATGCTAAGGTATTTGGAGAAACTCCTAAGGGTCTTCCACTTGTTCAAGATCATGACTATGCTATTCATTTGCAACCTGGAAGTGTACCACCTAACATTAGGCCTTACAGATATTGACATGCACAAAAGAGTCAGATTGAGCGTATGGTTCAAGACATGTTAGAGGCAAGCATCATTCAACCTAGCCAGAGTACTCTCTCTTCACCAATGGTGATGGTTATCAAAAAGGAAGGTTCATGCACGAGACAGCTCAACAAAATGAAAAATAAAGATAAGTTTCCTATTCCTGTCATTGATAAATTATTAGATGAATTTCGTGGAGAAATATTCTTTACTAAGTTGGATCTTAGTGATATATCTCATCAAATTAGAACGAGGCAAGAATACATTCCCAAAACATCCTTTAGAGAACATGAAGGCCATTATCAGTTTTTGGCTACGCTGTTTGGACTTACGAATGTGCCTTCAACCTTTCAAAGCTTGATGAATTCTATTTTCAAGCCATTCCTTAGAAAAATTTTGTTAGTATTTTTTGATGACATACTAATCTACAAGAAATATTGGGAAGAACATGTACGACGTGTTGACAAGGTCTTAACACTATTGGAAGAGCAACAAATATATGCAAATCCTTCCAAGTGTGCCCTTGGGGTTCAAGAAGTAGAATATTTGCATCATATTTTTTATGTGGAATCTACGACTGCAGACAGAAGTATCTTCCCTAGACCTAGTGGCCTGGTATAAAACAATAGAAAGTAAAGAATATAATGCTTCTCCTAAAGTAATTGAAAAACAAGATGAGGCTTACCTGGAATCTGTCGCAAGCTTCACTCTCTTCTCGGCTTGTACGCTCCAATCCTAGCTTTGATTGCTATAATTAGAACCTCCACATACAAACACAACAAACCAAAGATATACGATATATATGTAGAATTATCCAATTACTTCATTCAATGGATCAAAAAATCATTGAAACATATGAACATAAACATCATATATAGGAAAATAATGTACTCCTTGTATTAATATAAATGGAGAAAGTTACAACCAAATATAGGACCTGATCTTGTAAAAAACTCCCCAAGACACTCTGTCTCCGTCATTGCTAGGGGTCTCATAATAATAGGATTCATAATTTTGAATTGAATTTTGATAGTCTTGTAAAATGTGTACATACCTTGCTTTCTGTAAGTTGTTTTCCCATATTTTGAAAAATAAAAATAATAAAATAATAAAAAAAAATCAAAAAGAGGGTAAAAATTCCTAAAAGAAAGATCAAAGGACTTAAAAAATATAGAAAGGACTTAGAAAATATAGACCCCAAAAGAAAAAGATGAGAATAAGACCTGGAAGTGAGCAAGTCCAAATGCCACTACTTTTTACTTTTCTGCAAAATAAATAATTATGGCAGAGTGTCAATAAATTCCATAATCCATGATGAGTTAAATTGTTTAATCTTAACTTGTCATGTTTTTAATTTATAGTTTTAGATAGAGAATAAAGATTTGTCAGACAGTTTAATCCTGACAAATCAGTAGATAGGTAGAGAATAATGAGGATCTCAACAGTTTAATCTGAGCCCTCGGATGAAATAAGGTAGATTTAGATAGTTTATGCTTTAAAAGAATAAATGTTTCAAGGTTGCGAGCCTAAATGCACCTGCCAAATGAAGAAAAAATGTTAGAATAAGGCTGGGTAGGTAGAAATAAGTGGAGAAAGAATGTAATAAATGATTATCGGGCAAAATCACTAATTTTCCCTCCCCTATAGGTATTTATTGTTCTAAACTATCAGTCCAACAAGCTCAGAGCATTTCTCTAACTTTTGTTGGGACTGGACCCAAGGCTCGATGACTGGTTAGTTGAAAATATTAAATTCTTATGTTAAATCCCCATTCACCATTATTTCATCTCTCATTCATACATTATAACTCCTTTCATAAGTAAAGACTCATTCTTACTTAATGAAGTAGATAAACCCATCTAATTAACTTCCATTCATTCAGAAACATACAAAAACCCTCAAAATTACTTTATACTAAGTATTGATGAAATGATAAAAAGACAAGCTTTGCTTTACTTTTACACTTTACTTAGTCATTTTATGTATTTTTGTGTGCATTCCATTCCCCTTTTCATATTAACTTTTAACTTAGTTTATTAAATCCCTAAATAATACCTTATCCTACTTATTTAATTCCCTAAATCTAAATACCCCCAAAACCCACTATTATAAAGATTTTAGACCAAAGTTATTACCCATATGTCAAATAAAAAACCCAAATAAGTCCCCTTTGGTCTAAAACTAACACTAAATAAATATCCCGTCCCTATGGTTACTAAACCATTCAAAAGGTTTAATACTATATAATAACTTACAAACTGCGCCAAATGTGTTTTATTCAGGCATATCACAAATGTTTTGAATAAAAACATATTACTCCCCCTTATAATTTTATAACCCAAAGTATTATTGAGATAGACTAAGGTTTATTTTTAATAAAACTTAAACCCGCCCCTTATCCATATCCTCCTATCCCCGCCACATTATATAAAGCCCTTTGTTTTTTAACCCATGCCATATGCATAATACAATCCGCCTTTATATATGATTAACCTTTTACCCATTCATAATTTATGAAGGTTTAAAACATATATTAACTATATGTTCATAGAAGTTTCTCGGTCCCACCATTTCTTAAGCCGCAGCTTCCCATTTGATCCTGACCGTTCACATCAAAGCTCCAAATCCGACAGCCTACTTGCAATATCGCACAGAGAAAGCAATCGAACGACCAAATCCAAAATGCACGCGAAATGGGCAATTTTGCTCATTTCTCTCTCCTTGACGTGTCGCTTTTTCACTGGATCGTGTGCGTTTTGTCCAAATCCGCTTACTGCCAAAATCCTATGCGATAACCACTGTCTGGTTTCATTTCAAATCTTGAAACTACCTCCCGCCATTGACGAGACCTACATTCAATGACAGTTAATGAAGATTAAATTAAAAGGTTAAAACCTTTGATACAACTATTTTTTATGTTTATCCACGCATTTGAACTCTGAAATAGCTCATCCCGACTGTGTTAAGCCTTTTCAAGCCCCTGCTTGACATTTATGCCCATAACCTCAATATTTTACTGAAATCTACCATTGAAGATCAACTAAAAAGTTATTCCCCGCTCCAGTAAGCCGTTAAAGACCTAAAAATCAAACAAGATCATCTGAAAACCTTTCAAGAGCCGAATACCTGCATTATTAAGGTATTTCCCGACAATTCAAGCCTGTGAATTCAGTTTTAACCATATTTAATAGAACCAAACCTTTAAATTGAGAAATTCACTGAAGGAAATTGCCTAAAAATACCCAAAAAAAAGAGGCCAAACCCTGGCAAATTTCTCCCAGGAAACCCTGTTTTCTATTGCAAGCCTTTTTAAAGCCAATTTCCTCAAATTTCACAGTCTAAGGATCAAATTCAAGGATCTAAATGGCTAAAACCTCTTAATTACCTTGAAAACCCATTTTTTCAATTAACCGATTCAAAAAACCCTTGTTTTATGTTTTATGCTAGTTTTAGATCCTCAAATTAACCTAGTCGAGAAAAAAATCCCAAAAGAAGCCATCCTTAGCCTAAATTGCTAAGTTTCCTCTCAAATTTAATATAAAAACTTCTGCAAACGGTATAATCTTGCAGTAGTTACCTAAAAATGCCTAAAATCCAGAACACCAGCAGACCTGAAGGATCTAAAGCAGCCAAATCTGAGGGATCCAAAGCCCCTAAGCCTACCCCAACCATCACTACCAAATATGCTATAACAGTAAACACCCTTCAACCACCTGTGGTTGCTGCTGAAAGCATTCCTTTGACTAATCTTGAATATAAAATTGCAGACCTTGTTATTGAGTTTAACTTGCTAGATATACACAACTGGTGTTATGAAAAATATTTAGACAAAGATGATATTCCAATTTGGGAAACCCATTTACCTAGGTATATAGTCCCATTGACTCATCCTGGTCAAGAACTCATCAGACTGTGTCAAAAATACATGAGCCAGATCAAAGAGCTATAATAAATGCAGAAAAAAGAAAAACTTTTTTCCATTACACCCTAGTCTATTAATCAAATGCTACAATTGAAACCTGATCCCCAAACAATCCCCTTGTCTATAGAGGCCTTAACTCAGTTATACCTTGGCCTAGATTTTCCTAAAAGGTTCATGATCTTTCAGAATTTTATGCCTTCTCATGTTGATGTTCCAAAGATAAATCCACCATACTCCACAACTAAATTTCTCGAAGGTTCTATACATATTATCTTTGTGCTATCTTCTATCCTTGGATGTTTTACAAATGAGTATACTGATGAATCTATTCTTGGTTTCTTGTCCACCATGTCTCCTGGTCAACCTCCATCAGTCATCTTTGACTATGTTGGTTTCATAGCAGATACCATCCACTACCAGTTGACTAAATTACCTACATAAGGAGTATTTAGATATACTTCTTATCTTTTTCATTTGTTCCTATTCTTTCAAGCAGACAAATTTCTAGTCACTTTGCAAAAAATGGATGTAGAGGGAAAACCTCTATCAATTATTTTTTGGACTTCATTGCTGAGAAAAGACTGTAATTATTTCACCTATTCAGAGTTTTCAAAGCTATTTTTGCATCTAGCAATGACCATATTGAATAAATCAGAGCAGCCAAGGATCAGTGAAGAAATGAAAAGAATTTTACAGCTTTCAGAGTAGAACAAGGTTGGGGATTGGTACCTCTATGAAAAACACACTGAATTAAGGATTTTTGGATCAAACTTGTTACCCTACAATTTGCCTAAACATGTATGTATGAGAATTTTTGCACTTGAATATCTTAGACAAATTCTCAATTAAAATTCAATTAACTTTATGGCAGCCAAGAAGAAGACCCAATTTAAGTTAAAGAATCAAATTGGTCCATTTATCTGCAACCACAGAGATGCTGAAAAGGAAGTGACAAAGAGGCTATCAGAATTCAGATTTGAGGATAGTTTTCCATGGAATTATGATCCACAAGGGATCTTAAGCAAACTAAGGGTCAAATGTAAATTAACACCCTTTATCCATGAGTCAAAGCCTGAAATAGAAATTTTTTCCAATCAAATTGAATGGATTGAAAACACCTTGACAGAGGCAGCAAGCCAAAAAGATACAGCACAAGCATTGGAAGTTGTCAAGCAGCCAGAAACATCAAGTGAAAGAGTCAGGGAAAAAGGAGGTTACACAACAGAGACAACAACTGAGACTAAATTTAAAATAATCTATAACAAAAGGCCTAAGCTCAGTTTAGTTGATAACGAGAAAGTAACAATTGATATTGATGAGACAGATGCTCCAGTGACCAATGATGATATAGCAACAACCATAATCAATGAAACACTTATGGAAATTCAAAAGGAAAAGCCATTAAACTAGAATGACACACAGATGATTGAGAAACAACACAACATGGAAGCCTCTTCCTCACAGCCAGCTGAGGAAAAGGACTTGGACATCAAAGAGAAGTACAAGCAAATTAAGCAGAAAAATGAAGAGATAAAGATAGAAATATACTCTCAATTCTTGAAACAGAAGCCTAGCAACCAGAATAGATTATTATCAGCATTTTATTATTCCAGCAATAAAATTATGATGTCATTTTTTCAGCCTACTACCTCAGCATCCAAAAAAGTATCAGACTATAAAAAGGTGGACCTTGAGGTAGACACAGAGAATATTCATGAGCTGGACCAAATTGAGTTCCACAGACAGACCTCTGAAATGTTGTATTCTACAGTGGCAACCAAAGTAATGAGTGCCAATAAACTTCAAAATACCATACTTAATATGCAAGGTCAGATGAAGATGGATAAAGCATCACTTTATGCCATGGACCTAAGGATCAAAGCCTTAGAGGAACTAGTTTTGCAGGTGGGATATGATCCCTCAAACATCCAAGCAGCAAAAATATTGGTCAAGAAAAAGAATGAAGACATAGCAGCTTTGAGGAAATAGCTCAAGCTTCCTCAAAGTGAGCATCCACAAACAAAGGAAATCCTCCAGGATCAAAGTGAAAAAGAGGAAATGATGAAACTAATACTTCAATTAACAGCACAAATCAAGGAGATGGAAACACAAATGGACAAACTGGTCCAAGAAAGAGAGACTGTAAAAGAGCCAGAAATTCCTACAATTCCTACAGTCATCCCAGTGATTACTACAACAGTGCCTTCTACTTTAGGAGAGAAATTAGCACCAAAGGGCCCACTGGAAACTGCAGTGCCAGTGACTTTAGCCACCATTTCAGCTACAGAATCTTCTACCACAAATGTACAGCAAACAGATTAAGCCAGCCAGATTTTCAAAGCCATGGAAGAGATGTCTTTAAAGATAGATGAAATAAACAGACTGAATAAGATGATTGAAAATCTTGAGATTGCAAATAATACAGCTAAGATTAATGCCATAACTCATGAGCATAAAGCAATCAGATTGGGAGAGCAGCTCAAGAATTTACAAAAAGAATTGACTTTCATAGAGCAGATCTCATACATTAAAAATCATCTCTGGACTAACATAATTGAAGCCATTCATAATCAATGGCCTTCAAGTCAGGTTATATATGAGCAGAAAGAATTGTTATTAGCGGCCCAAACAGAGATACAAAAGAAAAAGGATGAGTTGACTGATAAGCCTGCATAGGCTTTAAAACTCATTACATTTCTAAACAGCAAGAATAGGGAGGAACTTAAAGAATTGCAAATATTAGACAGGACAGAGACAATCTTGCAAATCAGGAAGGTTGTCACTAAAAAGAGCTTAATGAACAATCTTGAAGAAAAGTGTGAAACAATGAACCTTGCCATAACTAGATTTATGGTAAAGTATACAAATTTAAGACAGAAAGGCTTACCAGACATACATATTTTCAATGAGAAACTTATGCCACAAAAGGACCATGACAAAAAGATTAGGGAGTTTTCTAAAGAGCAAGTAAACAAGCAACTAGCACAAGGCACTCCTACAGGCAAAGTTTTACTTCAGTATTTTGAGGATTTATTCTTTCTACAGCATGAAATTAAGCATCTCTTTGTCATCAAGCGTACTTTTGCAAGATACACAGAGGTTGATGAAAACTTCAGGAAGCTGAAAAATGTCCAAATTCCAAAAGCAGAAGAGTGGCAAACTTTCACAGATTTGATGTAAAGATAGAAGGTAAAAACAATGAAAAAGTTACCCAGAGACAGTCAAAAGAAAGATAAAATGAAAAGACAGTTTGCTGATTTTTTACTGCTAAAAGATAATTTTACAGCAGTAAAACAGTAAAACTAATGGTCAAAGAGTATCATCGTTAAAGAGCATCAGGTTAAAGAGTATCAGCGAAGGAAATTCAAATGCATGAAAATATCTAACAACCAGCAAGCAGGACACATAGGCAGCCAAAAGCTCCTTGTTAACAAAATAGTTCTATTTATTTTGGATAAAAGAGGACAACTTGCTGATTTGTTAAGCAACTGTCCCTTTTATTATGTAATGATATTTTCTTTTTCCTAAATTTATTCCTAGAACTCTTCTAGGATATTTGTGATACTTTTTGCATAAATACTTCAATTTCAGGAGTATTTAGTGTGGAATAAAATTGCTGGACTTACTATAGACATTTTTGTTGAACATTGGAGGCTATTGTGTGTTTGAATTCGAAGTAGTAGACTGGACAAGCTAACTAGCATCATAATTTAGGATCCCTGTGATAAGCTGATGAGTGAAGTACTTCCTACTTGTCATTGTTTCCTTTTCTAAGTTTCATGCATTCATTTTATGTTTGTTCTGTCTGAATGTGTAACTAGGAGTATTACTCCAGGATTAGTCAAGTGCTCCCTGTCTTTAACTAGTTACCATTTTAATGTTTTCTTCTGATTTCTGATGCAAGGAACCCTTAATTGTTCCTTCTCCCGTTTGACCTCTGCCTTCTACTTCCATTTTCAGGATCAAATGATCCTCAAGTGCCCTTTATCCCGATCATACCACCTCACAAAAAACCACTTTCCCAAATCTCTGAGGGTTATCTATCTTGCCTTGAATATATTTGTACCTTTTTGGCCTTGATTTCTAGTGCTGCTAGCTTGATTTAGACCCCATAGCCCAATGGACAAGTATATTTCTCTCTATCTTACCTCCAAGTGCTTTTTTCCCACCAAACCCTTTAAACCAAAACCAAATTGTACTTTCATAACTAGCATAATATTATAAATCAAAACAAAGTTAAACTTTAAAGAGAGAGCCATCTCTGAACCCTAGGAAGGCTAGATACTAGAGTTTGAAGTAGGTTTGTGGTTACCTCTAGTATTCTTTGACTAAAAACTCAAAATCCCACAACTTGAGAATTTACTAGAGTGATAATATATTGGCGACCATACTGGGGAACTTAACCAATCCTCAATCATAAAATTGACTTGAAGGAAAAATATTTTATTCATCTTTTTATTTCAATATTATTTTTATAGGTTGTGGGTATTGAAAAATTGTAATTCTGGCTTCTAGGAAAACCTACTATACCAGGTCTAACCTGGATCCTAAACCAACTGTCATAGTAGATAACCCAGATCGAATTGGAAAAAAGAAAAAACAAACAGAAAACTTAGAAGCTGAAGTATCATTAAGAAGAGTCAATTCATTACCTCAAGAATTAGTTAGTCTGCAAGATATTGATTTTGATCTGAAATTTGAGCATTCCTTATTTAAAATAAAATCTGAAAATGATTTAAAAACTACTGTTGTAGACCCTGCTTTTGTTTCATTCTTGAATACAAAACAGAAAATTATTACAGCAAGATCCAAATCAAAGAAAGCTGAATATCAGACTAAAGTTGAAGAAATTAATTTTACAATTTTTAAATATATTGATGAGGCTATTGAATTAGCTAAATTTTTTACTTATACAAACAAACCTCAAGTTTCTCAGTTACACACCACAAGAATACCAGCTACATATTCATCTTTGTATGTTGTTACATCATATATAAATACGACTCCCAACTCATCCACAGACCCATTTATCCCTAGACTGCCTTTCCAGCCTAGAATACTTTTTCCACCATCCACTTCATCCACTAGTTTACCTTCTGATTTTGCAAATTCAGCATTCTCATTTCCTAGTTGTTCCACTCATATCCCAATATCATTTCCCAGCACTTCTGGTAAAGTTTTCAGTTCATTAGCTATCATTTCCATCACAACTCCAAGTTCTTTTACTAGACCTTCTAGTCAAACTAAGCTTTTAGCCATGGCTGCTAGATATTCTCCCCTTGTCTTACCTCAACAATTGCATGAGATGCCTCAAGATTATCAAAACAAAATACCACTCTTTGATGGTACTACACAATATACTGCTCAGCAACACATAACTAAAACCACAGACTTTTTTGAAATTTATGAAATAGATTACTCAGATGTTCAAATGAGATTTTTTGCTCAAACTTTGACTGGAGAAGTAAAAAAATGGTTTAAAGATCAAGTTGCTCGTAGCATAGCTGATGTAGCTGTATTTTTTACAACGTTTTTGAATAAATGGGAAAAGAAAAAGAACCCCCTTAAAATATTATCTGAACTTGATGCATTAAAAAGATCCCCAAATGAGTCAGTTCAAGATTACTGCACTAGGTATAATAGTGTCTATAATTCTATTCTTGCAACTCTTAAACCTACTCCTTATTATGTTTTGCTCAAATTCCTTGATGGATTTGATGCAGATATGGCTTATCAATTAAGGGAAAGAGATGCAAACACCTTAGAAAAAAATGCAAGTAGATGCTATTAGTGTAGAAATAAACATATTAGCTAAAAAAGCTAGACTCAAAAAATGAAAGAAGGATGACTATCAAAGAAGAAAATTCAAATTTAGATGCAAAAATAGATAGATTAGCCAAAACCTTAGAAAGAATTATGGATAGACAGATAATATAGAAAAAATACCCCATTGGGATAATCAACAACAGATCAAAAATCCCAACTTTAGAAAAAACATAAATCAGGGAAAAGCAAAAGAAACAGGCCCAGACCAAACAATAAGGGCACCATTCCAAGAGAACTATGCTGAAAGTTCTCAGAATAATGATGAAGATGAGGATTCAATGAATCATTTAATGGGAATAGATGATGACAATACTATTTTCCTCACTCAGGAAGATCAGGAATTGTTTGAGCTTCAACAGCTTAAATTAGAATCTAGTGAATCTTTTGATTATAAAAAGGGTTATGACTTTGCCATAAATGAAATACATAGTCAGTATAACCTCGGAAATAAGAAAAATAATGAGTCTTCTACTAAAAAAAATCCCAAAATCGGAATAGGAAAACAATAGAAGCTCCAAAAACAAAAGTTTTGCAAATTCTCCCAAGGGAAAACAAGCAAAGCTCCAATTCTCCCCAAAACATTTCTAGTCCTAAAACTGTTGATATCACTGACGAAGTGGCTCAAGCCTCAAAAGACACACAGAAATCTG
Organism: Pinus albicaulis; assembly: GCA_034641835.2. Lineage (NCBI taxonomy): Eukaryota > Viridiplantae > Streptophyta > Pinopsida > Pinales > Pinaceae > Pinus > Pinus albicaulis. The sequence goes on along the minus strand of CM076576.1, from coordinate 319,252,416 downwards.
ATGTAACAAAAGCTTCTAACTCTGTTAAATCAGCAAATTTAGATCCTAAAACACCTTCTGCTGATCCTAAATCAGTAGATCCAAAAATTGATAATTCAAAAACACCTGTTGATAGTTCTAAGTCTGAAAAAACTTCTACTGCCTCTTAAACAACACCTGAAAAGAAAATTAGAAGCAGTAAAACACATGAAACTTAGACAGAGAATATCAAACAAATTGAAAATAAAAACATAACTGTAGAAACTCAGGATAAACCAAGCCAAACCACAGTTAATAAAGAAGAACTGGTTCAAATCAGTAAATCTCAACCTACCTTTAATATTCAATCAAAAATTGCTAAGTTGAAAATACCAATTCCTTTAACTGAACTGGTAAAACATGACTTATACAAATCAACTATAACTGAAACATTGAATATGAATGATGGTGAAGATTCAATTAATTTGAATGATGAACAACTAGAATTGATCTTTGGCCCAGATGTGAATGGAAAACATGCAGATGGAGCAGTCCCTCCTTTTTATATCAGTCTTACCATTCATGATCAAATTCTACATAACGCTATGCTAGATTCTGGAGCTTCCCACAATTTAATGCATAAAACCATTATGGAAACTCTAAATCTAGAAATAACAAGGCCTTACAAAGATTTGTTTTCTTTTGACTCAAGTAAGGTTAAATGTTTGGGATTAATCAAAGACTTATGTGTAACATTAGTTCAGTACTCTGGTAAGAGCATATTAATGGACATTGTAGTAGTTGATATCCCCCCTAAATATGGGATGTTATTTTCTTGCTCATGGGGAGAAAAGTTGCAGGGATCTCTACAACTGGACATGAGTTATGCTACTATCTTGGTGTTTGGTCAACCTAAAAAGTTATATAGAGAAACATTGATGAAGTATATGGTCAGTAGTGCTGAAAGATCTATAAATTTTCCAATTTACACTACACCAACTGATCTTGATTCTTTTACCTTGTGTAACTCTGAAACTGATAAAATCCAAACTGAACTAATTGACAAAAAGAAAGAACCAAACAATGATAATATATTCCATCAATCCCTATGGCATTTAGACTTTGATGGCTCAATTAACAAATTAGGAGCAGGAGCAGGAGTTTGGATAACAAACATGAAAAATAATCACTTAGAAGGCCATGCTTTTAGGCTTAATTTCAAATGTACACACAACATGGCTGAATATGAAGCCTTAATTCTAGGAATTAAAATCATTAGAAACTCAGGAGGACAACGAATTTTAATCATTGGAGATTCAGAATTAATCATAAAACAAATACATGGAGATTATTATGTTCATAATCCAAGACTAGGCCGATACAGAGACACTGTGTTTGATTTAATTAATGATTTATTGGAATGTAAATTTATTACTATACCTAGAAAACAAAATATGCAAGCTCATTGTATAGCTACTTTTGCTAGTACATGCAATTTACCATTCCAACCAAATCACAAATATACTGTTGAAGTCAAACATAGGCCAATAATTCCAGATAATCTTAAGTATTGGCAGATTTTTTCTCAAGATGAACAGATTTACAGGTTTTTGAACAATGAAGGAGAATTTCAAAACTGTATGATAGATACTTATTGTACAATACATAATGATTTGGATTGTGAAATATATTCAAATAACTTAGATGTAAATAGAATAAAGTTTGATAAACCAACTAGATTTACTCAAGCTGACATAGATGGCTTAGAGAAAGTAGAAATTGAAGAAATTATGGATGATGAATCTAACATTTTAAACCTCAAAGATAATTTCTTACCTAAAGGATTAACACCCTTAGAAGATCTTTTTGACTCTAATGATGTAGCTAGAAAACAAAAAATGGAGCCAGTAAGATCTGGCATAGAAGAGTGTAATATTGGTACAGAATTGAAACCTAAAATGATAAAACTTTCCAAAAGTTTACCTCAAGAAGAAAAGGATAAATATATTGAAATTTTAAAGGAATATCAGGATGTGTTTGCTTGGAGTTATGAAGATTTAAAATCTTATGATACAAACATAATCGAACACAAAATTCCAATAAAAGAGGATCAAAAACCATTCAAACAAAAGTTGAGGAGAATTAACCCTGTACTATTACCTTTGATAGAAAAGTAAGTTAAAATAATGTATGATGCCCAGATCATTGCACCAATCAGATACTCTGATTGGGTTTCAAACCTAGTTCCCACTAGAAAGAAAACATGTGAAATTAGATTGTGTGTTGACTTTAGAAATCTTAACAAAGTATCTTTAAAGGATAATTACCCTTTACCTAAGATGGACCATATATTACAAAGGGTAGTAGGTTCTACTAGGATTTCTTTGTTAGATGGATTTTCAGGATATAACCAGATCCTAGTCCAAGAAGAAGATCAGGCTAAAACAACTTTCACCACTCCTTGGGGCACTTTTATGTATGTAAAAATGCCTTTTGGACTGATGAATGCAGGGGAAACCTTTCAAAGGGCTATGGACATAGCCTTTGCAAAATAGATTCATGATTTTTTGGTAATTTATTTAGATGACATCATTGTTTTTTCCAAAACAAATAATGAGAATTTGGATCATTTGAGACAAGTTTTCATTAAATTTAGGAAATTTGGCATCTCCCTAAATCCCAAGAAAAGTCTATTTGGACTAGAATAAGGTAAGTTACTAGGGTATATAATCTCAAAAGAAGGAATTAGAATTGATCCTGCTAGGATAGAAGCAATTATGAACATCATTCCACCTAGAAATATCAAAGAATTACAAACTTTCTTAGGTAAGATAAAAAATTTAAGAAGATTTATTTCAAACTTAGCTGAAATCATTAGAGAACTAAACAACATGCTCAAAAAAGACTCAATTCTAAAATGGACTGTTGAAGCCAAACAATCATTTGAATCCATAAAACAGGCTTTAACTAAAACACCAGTCTTAATCAGTCCATATTTCAAGAAAGACTTCATAATATTTTCATTTGCTTCAGAACATACCATTGTTGCAGTGTTATTGCAGAAAAATGACCAAGGATTTGAACAACCTATAGCTTTCTTCAGTAAAACTCTTAGAGATGCCCCTTTGAAATATAACACAATGGAAAAACAAGCCTTAGCTTTGGTAAAGGCTATAAAAGACTTCAGGGTGTATATTCTCTATTCACACATAATTGCCTATGTCCCTAATTTTGTAGTAAAAGACATTCTTACTCAGGATGGTCCTGATGGAAGAAGAGGTAAGTGGATTTCCACTATTCTAGAATATGACATAGAAATTAAACCCACAAAACTCATTAAATGACAAGGATTAGCCAGATTAATGGTTGAATCTAATTGCAATGCATTAGATATAAATTTTATTGCTCGGGTTGATGACCAGGAAGAGATGGCGACTCCAACAATCAATGAAGCCTTTCAAGATTCACCTTAGTACTCAGATATCATCTTTGTACTTAAAAACTTACAAGCTCCTCCTGGATTGTCAAGGACTAAAGCTAGATTTCTAAAACTTAAAGCAATGAGATTTTGTATCTTAGATAATGTACTCTTTTGGAGAGATCATAGTGTAATTTTACTGAATTGTTTACTAAAGGAAGAAGCTGACAAAATTCTTGAAGAGTTTCATGGAGGTGACTGTGGAGGGAATTTATATTGGAAAACTACTATTGACAAGATCCTTAGAGCCGGTTTTTACTGGCCTACCTTGTTTGCTGATGTTAAAAAGTTTGTTACTTCATGTCACAAATGTCAAATTTTTGAAGGCAAAAAGAAATTGTTACCTTTACCCTTAAAGCCTATTTTAACTGAAATTCCATTTCAACAATGGGGTTTAAACTTCATTGGAGAAATTCACCCCCCATCTTCTGGCCAACATATGTGGATTTTGACTGCCACTGATTACTTCACAAAGTGGATTGAAGCTATTCCTACTAGACAAGCCACTGATGCAGTCATTATTTCTTTCATAGAAAATAACATTTTGTCAAGATTTGGATGCCCTCACAAGACAATTATTGATAATACATCATTTAAGTCTAAAAATATGATTGCCTTTTGTCACAAATATCTTATTACCCTAGATCACTCTACTACATATTACCCCCAAGGTAATTGCCTAGTTGAATCCTTAAACAAAAGTCTTGTAAATATCCTAAAAAAGTTACTTGAAGACAACAAAAAGACTTGGAATAAAAATTTAGTATATGCCTTATGGGCAGATAGACTTACTACCAAAAATTCCATTGGCACTTCCCCTTACCAACTTGTATATGGAATGGATGTAGTTTTTCCATCATCCTTAGGTGTTACAGTAATGAAAATCATTCAAGAATCACAAGAGGAAACAAATGATATACAAAGGAGAATCAATCAAACTATTCATCTACAACAAACAAGGGAAGAATTCTATGAGAAATCCCAAGTCATTCAGGATAAAATCAAGAAAATTTTTGATAGAAGAAGTAAAGAGGATGATTTTTACATTGGAGATCAAGTGTTAAAGTGGGATTCTAGAAGAGAAGACAAAGGCAAACATGGAAAGTTTCACTTTATGTGGAAAGGACCTTATGTAATTTTTGGATATAGAGGAAATAATATATTCTTTTTGAAAGAATTGGATGGAACAGATCTACAAGAAGGACCAATCAATGGCAGAATGTTGAAGCACTACTACTCCCCTAAATTAACAAAAAGTTAGTTTTTATTCACTTTGATCATTATACATATGCATTGCAAAGTTTAGATTGGGTTGGATGTTTTCCTCACAGAGTTAAAGCCCGGAGAGAAGGCCCTAAGATTTGAAGGGTAAAATGTCATAAATATGAGTTATTTCAGAAAGCATGAAACACTTACAGGAACATCATAGTCCAAAGTCAAAGGCTATTAGTTCTCAAAGTTCTTGACATTTCACTAGGAAATGCCATCCCCAAGTGGAGCCACTGTTAGGGTCCTATAATAATAGGTTCATAAAATTTTGAAATGACTCTGATAGTCTTGTAAATATGTACATACCTTGCTTTTTGCAAGTTGTTTTCCCATATTTTGGATTAAAAATAATAATAATAATAAAAATAAATAAATAAATAAATAAATATTATAATAATAATAATAAATCAAAAAGAGGGTAAAAAGTCCTAAAAGAAAGATTAAAGGACTTAGAAAATATAGACCCCAAAAGAAAAAGATGAGAATAAGTCCTGAAAGTGAGCAAGTCCAAATGCCACTACTTTTTACTTTTCTGCAAAATAAATAATTATGGCAGAGTGTTAATAAATGCCATAATCCATGATGAGTTAAACTGTGTAATCTTAACTTGTCATGTTTTTAATTTCTAGTTTTATATAGAGAATAAAGATTTGTCAGACAGTTTAATCCTGACAAATCAGTAGATAGGTAGAGAATAATGAGGAGCTCAATAGTTTAATCTGAGCCCTCGGATGAAATAAGGTAGATTTAGATAGTTTATGATTTAAAATACTAAATGTTTCAAGGTTGCAAGCCTCAATGCACCTGCCAAACGAAGAAAAAATGTTAGAATAAGGCTGGGTAGGTAGAAAGAAGTGGAGAAAGCATGTAATAAATGATTATCGATCAAAATCACTAATTTCCCCTCCCCTACAGGTATTTAGTGTTCTAAACTATCAGTCCAACAGGCTCAGAGCATTTCTCTGACTTTTGTTGGGACTGGACCCAAGGCTCGATGACTGGTTAGTTGAAAATATTAAATTCTTATGTTAAATCCCCATTCACCATTATTTCATCTCTCATTCATACATTATAACTCCTTTCATAAGTAAAGACTCATTCTTACTTAATGAAACAGATAAACCCATCTAATTAACTTCCATTCATTCAGAAACATACAAAAACCCTCAAAAATACTTTATACTAAGTATTGATGAAATGATAAAAAGACAAGCTTTGCTTTACTTTTACACTTTACTTAGTCATTTTATGTATTTTTGTGTGCATTCCATTCCCCTTTTCATATTAACTTTTAACTTAGTTTATTAAATCCCTAAATAAGACCTTATCCTACTTATTTAATTCCCTATATCTAAATACCCCCAAAACCCACTATTATAAATATTTTAGAACAAAGTTATTACCCATATGTCAAATAAAAAACCCAAATAAAATGCCCTTTGGTCTAAAACTAACACTAAATAAATATCCCGCCCCCTATGGTTATTAAACCATTCAAAAGGTTTAATACTATATAATAGATTACAAACTACGCCAAATGTGTTTTATTCGGGCATATCACAAATGTTTTGAATAAAAACATATTACTCCCCCTTATAATTTTATAACCCAAAGTATTATTGAGATAGACTAAGGTTTATTTTTAATAAAAATTAAACCCGCACCTTATTCATATCCTCCTATCCCTACCACATTATATAAAGCCCTTTGTTTTTTAACCCATGTCGTATGCATAATACACTCCGCCTTTATATATGATTAACCTTCTACCCATTCATAATTTATGAAGGTTTAAAACATATATTAACTATCCACGCATAGAAGTTTCCCGGTCCCACCATTTCTTAAGACGCAGCTTCCCATTTGATCCTGACCATTCACATCAAAGCTCCAAATCCGAAAGCCTACTTGCAATATCGCAGAGAGAAAGTAATCGAACGACCAAATCCAAAATGCACGCGAAATGGGCAGTTTTGCTCATTTCTCTCTCCTTGACCTGTCGCTTTTTCACTGGATCGCGTGCGTTTTGTCCAAATCTGCTTACTGCCAAAATCCTATGCAATAATCGTTGTCCGGTTTCATTTCAAATCCCGAAACCGCCTCCCGCCATTAACGATACCTGCTTTCAATGACAGTTAATGAAGATTAAATCAAAAGGTTAAACCTTTGATACAGCTATTTTTTATGTTTATCTGCACATTTGAACTCTGAAATAGCTCGTCCCGACTGTGTTAAGCCTTTTCAAGCCCCTGCTTGACATTTTATGCCCATAACCTCAGTATTTTACTGAAATCTACCATTAAAGATCAACTAAAAAACTATTCGCTGCTCCAGTAAGTCATTAAATACCTCAAAATCAACCAAGATCATCCAAAAACCTTTCAAGAGCCGAATACCTGCATTATTAAGGTATTTCCTGACAATTCAAGCCTGCGAATTCAGTTTTAACCATCTTTAATAGAACCAAACCTTTAAATTGAGAAATTCAATGAAGAAAATTGCCTAAAAATACCAAAAAAAAAAGAGGCCAAACCCTGGCAAATTATCCCAGGAAACCTTGTTTTCTATTGCAAGCCTTTTTAAAGCCAATTTCCTCAAATTTCACAGTCTAAGGATCAAATTCAAGGATCTAAACGGCTAAAACCTCTAAATTACCTTGAAAACCCATTTTTTCAATCAAACCGACTCAGAAACCCTTGTTCTCTATTTTATGCCAGTTTTACATCCTCAAATTAACCTAGTTGAGCAAAAAAGCCCAAAAGAATCCATCCTTAGCCTAAATTGCTAAGTTTCCTCTCTGTTTAATATAAAAACTCCTACAAACTGTCTAATCTTGCAGTAGTTACCTAAAAATGACTAAAAAACAGAACACCAGCAGACTTGAAGGATCTAAAGCAGCCAAATCTGAGCGATCCAAAGCCCCTAAGCCTACCCCAGCCATCACTGCCAAATTTGCTATAACAGTAAACCCCCTTCAACCACCTGTGGTTGCTGCTGAAAGCATTCCTTTGACTGATCTTGAATATAAAATTGCAGACCCTGTTATTGAGTTTAATTTTCTAGATATACACAACTAGTGTTATGAAAAATATCTAGACAAAGATGATATTCCAATTTGGGAAAACCATTTACCCAAGTATGTAGTCCCATTGACTCATCCTGGTCAAGAACTCATCAGATTGTGTCAAAAATACTATGAGCCATATCAAAGGGCTATAATAAATATAGAAAAAGAAATACTTTTTTCCATTACACCCCAGTCTATTAATCAAATGCTACAATTGCAGCCTGATCCCCAAACAGTCCCCTTATCTATAGAGGCCTTAACTCAGTTATACCTTGGCCTAGATTTCCCTAAAAGATTCATGATCTTTCAGAATTTTATGCCTTCTCATGTTGATGTTCCAAAGATAAATCCACCATACTCCACAGCTAAATTTCCCGAAGGTTCTAGACATATTATCTCTATGCTATCTTTTGTCCTTGGATATTTTACAGATGAGTATACAGATGAATCTATATTGGTTTCTTGTCCACCATGTCTCCTGGTCAACCTCCATTAGTCATCTTTGACTATGCTGGTTTCATAGCAGATACCATCCACTACCATTTGACTAAATTACCTACAAAAGGAGTATTTAGATATACTTCTTATCTTTTTCATTTGTTCCTATTCTTTCAAGCTGACAAATTTCCAGTCACTTTGAAAAAAATGGATGTAGAGGGAAAACCTCTGTCAATTATTTTTTGGACTTCATTGCTGAGAAAAGAATGTAATGATTTCACCTATTCGAAGTTTTCAGGGCTATTTTTGCATCCAACAATGACCATATTGAATAAATCAGAGCAGCCAAGGATCAGTGAAGAAATGAAAATAATTTTACAGCTTTCAGAGCAGAACAAGGTTGGGGATTGGCACCTCTACGAAAAACACACTGAATTAAGGATTTTTGGATCAAACTTGTTACCCTACAAGTTGCCTAAACATGTATGTATGAGAATTTTTGCACTTAAATATCTTGGACAAATTCTCAATTCATATTCAATTAACTTTATGGCAGCCAAGAAGAAGACCCAATTTAAGTTAAAAAATCAAATTGGTCCTGTTAGCCATCTATAAATTTTGTTATACCTCATGATGGCTAAATTAGTCTTTCAGATTTCAAGAAACAAATTCTATGAAAAATCTATGAGTTCTTGAAAGCCCACTATGTTCATTGTCATCAAAAGAATCATTCCACTAAAATCTTCACTCGAAAGCCTCCAAGATTATCCTGCTGATGTAAAAGAAACAGTTTCAAAACCATTTCCCATCATTTCATAAGCTCCATTTCACTCATTTCCACTTATCCTAACTCATATTTTTCATTCCCATAAAAAAAAAAAAAACCCTTTTAAACCAATAAAAACCCCTTTTTATGGTTTTAAACCCCTCTTTTTACCCTATCGGAACCTCTAAAAATGTCTAAAAAACGCACTTTTAAGGCCTTTTCCGCTCCATTTGAAAATTAGGCCTTAAGCCCCTTAGGGCTTCAAACCTTCCGCCCCCTCTGCTCATAAAACCACACCCGCGACCATTCGCTAGGCCTAAAGCCCTTCCTCTATATTCTACCCCGCGCCTTTGCTTTCTTTCGAAATAATCTTGACCGTTGATCCATCAGATCTAATGGCCAGCGCACTCTCGCTTTTCTCCTCCTGCTCTCGACCATTCCCCTCTACCCGCCTTTCTCCGATATAATCTAGACCCTTGATCCTCCCGATCCAACGATCATCGCTCTTTCGCATTTCTACCATCCCCTCGCCCCTTCGTTCTTTTTTGCGCATCTGCGAAAAGATCTCCACCATTGATCATTTTGATCCAACGGCCACCGCTTTTTCGCCTTTTCACCTATCCTCACGCCCATTTATTATATTCTGCACATCCCGCTATAGATCTCCATCGTTGATCCTCTTGATCCAACGGTGATCACTTCCTCGCCTTTTATCAAACCTCCCCTTCCACCCGTTTTTCTCCGAAAATATCTCAACCGTTGATCCTTCAAATCCGACGGCTATCGCATAATCGCATTTCACCATTCTCACGCACCAATCCATTATTTGCGCAATCTTGCGAAAAGATCCTAACTGTCGATCCCTCAGATCTGATGGCCCATGATCCATTTCTCACCCAATTCAACATTTTCCTCCATTTATATCATTCTGCCATGAAAATCTCTCCATGCATTCTGCCTTCCTCTGCAAATCGCTCCTCCACCTCCCCGAGCCTAAGAAGCAGTTTTATCCACGAACACAGGCTTTTATAATATGTTTTATGTTTTAAAGTTGCAGGTTTTAAATGGAGGCCCGAAGTATACAGGCCCTCCCACAGCCAGATATCAATGGCTTGAACTCCCAGATGATGATCCTTGGGTTCCAAATATGCGAAAGGGATCCACGGGGTTTGATTATCATTGTTTCGTTAGTGCCTCATGAACATTGGTCAACTAGCGAAACTCTCCAGCGCAGAAAGGAAGACACCTGTACACTGAAAGAGAAAATAGAAGAAAGACAGTGAAGATTAAAGGTTAAAAGCATAAATCAGAAGATTAAGAGCTCAACCAGCAGATTAAGGATAAAGACATAGTGTAAAGACAAATTAAGTAAAAGATAAAATAGTCAGTAAAGCGACAAAAAGTAGAAGATGATAAAGAAGGCCAAAAGCCAAATCAGAGGCCTAAATAGAGTTTCAAAGAAGATAATCAGAACATATCAGCAGAAGAAGGCTTCGAATGACAAATCACTGAAGCCATTACTCCTCCAAAGGATTAAAATTCCACCTGCCAGCCTATTTTCACCTAAGATACACAAATTTATTACAAAACAAAGATATTTTGTAAAGACAGCTCAAAAGTTATTACAAGCCTACCTAAAAAACCGAGAAGTCAACAAAAGCAACCAATTAGTGCAGAAAGTTAATATAAACACAGAGTTAGACTTAAATACATTTTGCCTTAGGCCTTGCATGGTCTCAAAGGTCAAAAACATTAAACTTTGTCATTTATGAACCATTAGAGACCCCATCTTTCACTCCACCTCCTCACTTACCTATAAATACTGTATGAGGAGTTCATTGTTTTTGTTGGTTGGATTATCATTGAGGTGTAAGATAGTTGCTGAAGCTGTTGAAGTGTTGTTGAGTAATTGAAGAAAACTAGGTTGAGAAGAGAATTTTTGAGTTGTAAAGACCTGTTGGACTTGAAGTATGTAACTTGTTTGAACATCAATAATACAAGCTGATTCATGGGATCCAGGTCTATGTTAATGGTGATGTTATTCCTCACTGTTTTTGTTTTTCCTTATGTTTTACATGCTGTCCATTTTCTCTGATAAAGAACAGAAAATTTAGAGTAGGATTTACTGAAAAGTACCATATTTCTGTCTGAAAGCTTTATCTTTATGTTTTCCTCTGCTAAGGTATGTTTAGAGGATTCTTAATTTCCCTCTAGGTTTATCCAGCTTGTTGATTTGAGAATGATTCAATAGAGTATAACCAGTGAAGAAATGTTGGTGAGCACATGTCTTTCTGTGTACAACTTGAGATATTGTTTTTAAATGTTCTTTTCAAGGTTTTCTAAGTAGATTTAACCCAGGGAAGTTTATGGTTTGCCCTGTCCTTTGGCTAGTCTTTAACAGTTGCCTTGAAAGATCACTTGAGAGTATGTCAAAAGCAGGCTAGAATTCAAATTTTCTGTCTGATCTTAAGCTATTTTCCTTGTTCTCTTATATGTTTTCTCCTTTCTGAAAGTAGTCTTAGGATTACTGGATTGTTGTCTGAAAATTTTGCTTTAATAAAAGTTTGTCCAAAGAAGTCTATGGTTTGCCTTGTCCTTTGGCTTGCTTCAAACAGTTACTTTGAAAGGCTTTTCTTGTTTTAGTGAAATTAATAGATGCTTAATTGGTTGTTAGATTTGCTTCTTTCACAACATTTTAATGTTTCATATCACAAATCAATCTAAAAGATCCTTTGATATAGATGACTTGCCCTATGAAAACTCTTGAAGAACTGTTGTACAATTAAATCCTTTTGTGACTCCATAACCCAATGGGTTGATATTGTTTCTTGACCTATCCTTTCTGCTGAAACATTCTTCAATCTGCCCTCACCTTCACCCTTCAGTTAACTTCTTCTGTTAATGATGTCCATCCAAACCAAACAAATAAACAAGTTCTCTGAGATTCATAACTAGCCTAATATCATAAACAAAGCATAAAGATATATCCTTTGAAAACACTTAATAGAGAGATCCCTCTCTGAATCCAGGAAGGCTAGGTCTTAGGATTCCAAAGCGGTTCTGATGTGGCCCCCTGCACCGTTTATTCTTGTCAATATTGTAAATCACAGGGAGCCAACATAGTGGCAACCATGCTAGGGAGATATACTGAGTAATAGATAACTTCACAGCCCAGAAAACCCCTTTCCTAAAAATGAGTCAAGTGTCTGCCAAGATTGGTTCCTGATTGTTGATGGTGGACAACAATCAGTCCTAGAAAACAAGTAAAATCTTCCACCTGGTGACTCCACTGGTTCTCAGTAGGCCTGTTGATTCCCCTTGGTTTCCCATAGACTCCACTGGGAAACTCATTTCATCATAAAAACATCGAAAACCCAGTTAAGAAGACTTTGTGGATTAAGTTTTCTTTCGTTGATTAGTTTTCCTTCAAAGACTGTCATACTTGGCTAAACTTTTCTTATCTTGGGACTAAATCCTCGCTTCCAAAATAATCCATAATAGATCCCATCCTGCTCCAAATCCTCCTTCAATAGTTGATAATCCAGAAAGCATTCTTAGGAAATCTCCTACATCTAAGAACCCAACTATTGTCAGACCAAGTCACAGAGCAAGATCAGTTCCTGAAAATATTACAGCTCTGCAAGATACCCAAGTTGACTTACCTTTCATAAGGAACCCATATAGAACCAATTCCCTTAGTGGTATAGATCAAATTGAATTTGAGCCTGACAATTCACAACATAACAACAGCAGAGAAACCTCCCCATCCACTCCACCTGATCTTCATTTCGTTCATAACTTTGGTTTCTCTCATCCCAAATCTACTCAACAGTCCCTTGCTGGTCCAAGCACTTCTGTTACACCCACTCATACATCCACTGTTCAAACCACCCCACTTCATCACCTTCCTCCACTTGTAAACCCCCCATTTCTCCCACAACTTCATATCATGGCAACATGGTATGCTCCTCTAGTCCTTCCTTTACCTTTACCTTTACCTATTCTGCCACAGGACTATCAGTCCAAGATTCTGTTATATGATGCTATTAGTTCTAGTACAACTCAACAACATGTGGATAGAATGAATGATTACTTTTACAAACAAGAAATAGATGATGAAACCATTAAACTTAGAATGTTTTCTCAAAGTTTAGGGGGGGAAGCAAGAAAATGGTTCAAAGGCTTAACCCCTAACAGTATCAATGACCTCCCCTCTTTTCATCAATTATTCCTAAACAAATGGGAAGTCAAAAAAAAACCCCTTCAAATCCTGTCAGAATACAATGATCTTAAAAGAAATGCTGGAGAGACTGTCCAAGATTATTGCACTAGATTCAAGAGTTTTTATAATGCATTCCCTCCACAAATGAAACCCCCACAAGACTTAGTCTTAATAAAGTTTCCTGAAGGATTTGACCCAGACATGTGTTATTAGTTAAGAGAGAGAGAACCCCTTACATTAGAAGACATGCAGAAAGGGGCAGTAAGTGTAGAAGTTAACCTTAATGCCAGAAGGGCTAGATTGAAAGCAGAAAAGAAGTTTACCTACAAAGATGAAGCTAGACCTTCCACATCAGACTCCAAAATTGATAATTTGGTCAGTACCATGAAGATGATGATGGAAAGAATAAACATGAATGAGAGAGCTTATCCTAAAGAAAACCAAACAAATCCTCAAAATAAAAATAAAAATCAGAATCAAAACTTTAGAAGGAATCCCCCTCAAATTAGACAAAGAGGCCCTGATCAACAAGTCAGACCTCCTTTTCAACATAATTATGTTGATGAAGAGGGGGAAACAATAGAAAAAATAGAGGAAAATCACATGAACATGTTGGGAGTAAACAATGAGGATATTGTTTTCCTCAATGAAGAAGAACAAGTCGCGTACATACCTAATGAAGAAGAAGGCCTAGAATCAGAAGATTATAAATTAGGCTTTGAAAATGCCATAATGGAAGTGCACAAACAATGTGACTTGAGAATTAAGAAGAACCAAGACACTCCCACGAAGAAAAGCTCTGAAAATTCTGCCAAAAATAGTCTTGTAAATACTTCCAAAAAGACCGCTGAAAACAATAACAGAGTGGATGAAAGTTCTGATCAAAACAAGGTAAAAACACCCAAATTCATGACAAACATAGTGGTGACCCTAGCAGCATTAGCACCTCAGCTAATGCTCCTGAAAAAAACCATTTTAACTGCTATAAATAATAAAAACCAGCAAGCTAATTTTGCTGAGAGAATAGTGACTAAAAAGGTTGAATTAAACATTTCCAAAACTCAAACTCCTTTCAGCATAGAGAGTGAAATCGCCAAGATAAAAATCTCTATCCCTCTCACTGAATTAGTCACTCAAGATGTATATAGGGCCCAATTGTTAAAAGCTTTGAACATAGGAGATCACAGTGACTATGTTAATTTAAATGATGAAAAACCTGAGCTTCTATTTGGACCAGAAGTAGAAGGAAGATTTCAAGAAGGAGCAGTTCCTCCTTTTTATGTCAGTTTAAACATCCATGATAAAATTTTACACAATACCATGCATGATTCAGGAGCATCACATAACCTAATGCCCAAAGTGATAATGGAAAAACTAGGCCTTGAGGTAACCAGACCTTCCATTTATACTCCTTTGATTCCAACAAAGTTAAATGCCTAGGCCTAATAAAGGATCTTTGTGTCAATTTAGCACAAATCCCAGCCAAAAGCTTAGTGATGGACATTGTTGTGGCTGATATACCCCCCAAATATGGCATGCTTATTTCAAGATCTTGGCGTGCTAAATTGCAAGGCACAATGCACATGGATATGACTCATGCCACCATCCCTATCTTTAGTCAACCTAGAAGACTTTATAGGGAAACACACATGAAATACACGGTGAGTAGCCAAGAAAGACCAGAAAACTCCCTTCTTTATTCTATACATATTGACCTTGACTCATTCATTTTTTACAATGATGAGATTCCTAATATGCAAGGATTAGAAAATGAAACATCAGCCAACATAGTGGCAGCCATAGAACAAGAGGAAGGGAAAGAAAAATCATCCAAATAGTTTGTTAATTCATAAAAAAACAGCAAAACAAAGCGAAGGTCTTGAGCTACAAAACAGTCATCAACATAGTGCCAATCGTAAAAGAGAAATTCCTCAACACATTGAAAATCTTGAGGAACAAGACACAGAAAAACATAGTGCAGATCCTAAAAAAGAACACAGTGATGATCAAAATAAACAAAATAGAGAGGGCAAAAGAGAAAATGATGAGTCTAAAAACAGTCCTCTTTGGAGCATGAGTTTTGATGTGTCTTGTACTAAAATTGGTGCAGGAGCAGGCATATGGGTGCACAATAATAAGAACAATCATGCAGAAGGACATTCATATAGATTAAACTTTCATTGTACCAAAAACATAGTAGAATATGAAGCACTCCTCTTAGGACTACAATTGCTTAAAAAACTAGGAGCCAAGAGGATAACAGTTCATGGAGATTCAAAATTGATAATTAGGCAAGTGAATGGGGAATATACTGCTAAACATCCCAGACTGAGAGCCTATAGAGATGATGCCATGGAATTATTAAAATCATTTGCTGAATTTCAACTTAATTTTGTCCCTAGAAACCAAAACTTCTTTGCCAATGGATTAGCCTTTGCCGCTAGTACATGTCTAAGACCTTATGAAAGCAAACAATGCACAGTTCAAGTCAAGTACAGACCAGAAGTCCCAGACAATAAAAAATACTGGCAAATTTTTGAAGGAGATAAACAAATAGAAGACTTCCTACAGTCCATAAATGAATTTGAAATGCCAAACTCAGATTCAGAGTATGAAGAAGACTATCTTACTGAGGAAAAATCACTTTTTAAAGAAGAAGAAACTCTTGAGATTGCTGATATAAATCTATTAACCAAAGTACCCAAACATAAAACATAAAAACACCCAGATTTAGAAAAATAAGATCTAGAAGTGTTGCAATCCAAAACTGAAAGCTTGCCAAAAGGACTGGTCCCTTTAGAAGAATTGTTTAACTTCAACGATGTTGCAAAAAATACAAAAATAGAACCTACTAAAGCTGAAGTAGAAGAGTGCAATATAGGCAATGAAGAAAGGCCTAAAATGATCAAATTATCCAAAACACTGCCAACTCACATTAAACTGAAATACCTTGAGCTGTTTAGAGAATTTTCTGATGTGTTTGCATGGAGTTATGAAGATTTAAAATCATATAATACAGAAATAATTCAGCACAAGATACCCCTCAAAGAAAACCAAAAGCCTTATAGACAAAAATTGCGTAGAATCAACCCTATTCAATTACCTCTGGTTGAGAAAGAAATTAGGAAAATGTATGATGCTGGAATTATAGTCCCTATCAGATACTCAGAGTGGGCATCTAATCTTGTATCAGTTAGGAAGAAAACATGAGAGATAAGGCTTTGTATTGATTTTAGAAACCTAAATAAAGCCTCCTTAAAGGAAAATTATCCCTTGCCCAAAATGGATCATATCTTACAAAGGGTAGTAGGTTTTAAAAGAATTTATATGCTAGATGGCTTCTCAGGTTACAATCAAGTATTGGTACATCCTGATGATCAACTTAAAATAGCCTTCACCACACCTTGGGGCACTTTCATGTATGTGAAAATGCCTTTTGGTTTAATGAATGCTGGTGCCACATTCCAGAGAGCTATGAATATTGAATTCTCAGAAGAAATAGGATACTTCATTGTGATTTACTTAGATAATATCACTGTCTATTCCAAAACATATGAAGAACACCTAATACGCCTAAGAAAAGTCTTTGAGAAGTGCAGAAAGTATGGTTTATCCTTAAATCCCAAGAAAACATTATTTGGTCTCCAAGAAGGCAAGCTTCTTGGACATATCATATCTGAAGAGGGAATAAAGATAGACCCAAAAAGGATTGAAGGTATATTGCAAATCAATCATCCTAGAAACATCATGGAACTTCAATCTTTCATTGGAAAGATTAATTTCTTGAGAAGGTTCATACCCAACCTAGTTGAACTCCTTAGAAACATGACAAACATGTTTAAAAGAGAAGAAGGAGTTAAATGGACCTTAGAAGCAAAGAAATCATTTGAGCTGGTAAAACAAGCACTTACCAAAACGCCAGTTCTCATTAGTCCTGATTTTGCAAAAGATTTCTTCATATTTTCATTTGCATCAGAACACACAGTGGTTTTTGTCCTCCTACAGAAAAACATGACGGGACAAGAGAATCCTATTGCATTTTTAAGCAAGGCATTAAAAGATGCACCTTTGAAGTATAATATAATGGAAAAACAAGCCTTTTCCTTGGTCAAAGCCTTAAAAGACTTCAGAGTTTACATTTTACACTCACATTTTATAGCAGTTGTACCTCATTCGGTGGTAAAAGACATCTTGACACAAGATCCTGATGCCAAAAGAGGAAAGTGGATTGCTGTAATACTAGAATACGACTTAGGAATCAAGCCCACTAAGCTCATCAAAGGCCATGGACTAGCAAAACTTATGGCTGAATCCAACTTTCAAGCTCTTGATATAAACATGTTTAATGCATTAGATGAACATAAGGAGTTGGCAAATCCACTTATTGAAGATCATTTTTTGAATTCATCTTGGTATGTTGATATTTTGTATGTGCTACTTAATCTTAATGTTCCTCTTGGTTTGTCTAAAACAAAGGCAAGGTTTTTAAAGTTAAAAGCTGTAAATTACTGCATTTTAGATAAATGTTTATATTGGAAAAATGCTAGTGGATTATTGCCTAAATGTTTGCCTGAGAATGATGCAGATGAGATCAAGCACGAGTTTCATAAAAGAGAATGTGGAGGCCACCTCTACTGGAATACTACTGTGAACAAAATCCTTAGAGATGGCTATTACTGGCTCACCCTTTTTCAAGATATCCACAAAATGGTCATTGCCTCTCATAAATGTCAAATCTTTGAAGGCAGAAGAAAATATCTTCCCTTACCTCTGCAACCAATCACTATTGAAGCTCCTTTTCAGCAGTGGGGTCTAGATTTCATTGGGGAAATCCATCCTGCCTCATCAACCCAACATAAATGGATCCTCACAGCAACTGATTACTTTACCAAATGGATAGAGGCCATCCCTTCTAGGAATGCCACAGACTCAGTCATCATTTCATTCCTTGAAAATCATATCCTGTCTAGATTTGGTTGTCCTAGGAAAATTATCACAAACAATGCCGCTTCATTCGAATCCAAAAAGATGGCTGATTTCTGTCATAAATATCAAATTACATTAGGTCATTTTACTACTTATTACCCTCAAGGTAATGGGTTGGCAGAATCCTCAAACAAGAGTTTGGTAAACATAATAAAGAAGTTACTCGAAGAGAATAAAAAATCATGGCACAATAAGGTAGTACATGCACTTTGGCCAGATAGATTGACAGTCAAAAAGTCAATTGGAATGTTCCCTTACCAGCTAGTTTATGGAGCAGATGCAATATTTCCAACCAGTCTAGGAGTGCCAGTCATGAGGTTGATCCAAGAAGTACAGTTTGAAGAAGATGACATGACAAGATGAATAAACCAGACTGTTCAGTTGCAGCAAACCAGAGAGGAGGTCTACAAAAGAGCACAGCAAGTACAAGAAAACATCAAAAAGTTGTTTGATAAAAGAACAAAGGCAAGTGATTTTAAAATTGGTGACAAAGTTTTGAAATGGGATTCTAGGAAAGAAGATAACGGTAAACATGGAAAGTTTGAAAATTTATGGAAGGGCCCTTATCTCATCCAATCTGCTATAGGAAACAATGCATTTTTTCTTCAAGAGATGGATGGAGCTGAACTTTTTGGAGGTCCTGTCAATGGCAGGATGCTCAAAACTTATTTTTGTTAGGGTTGTTTTTTAAAGTTCTTTTTGAATTCATTGTAAATAACATAGCTTGAAAGAAATATGAAAAATACAAAAAACACTAGAAAAAGAGAAAAAGAGGGCAGATAAAAAGAAAAGGTACAACCCCATACCAAAAAAGAGAAAAACCTGAAAGTGTGCAAGTCAAAATGCCACTGCTGGAAAAGAAACTATTATTTAGTCATACAGCCTAATCATGACTAAGTAAATTTCAATTTTGTGCTGATAGGTTAGTGAAAAAAGATTTTCCAAACAGTGTAATCTTGGCTTATCAGTAGAATAGATTAGGATAGAAAAGAAATGATTCTAACAAGCTCAAAATCTGACCCAGGAAAAGAAAAGAGAAATGGCTCCAAAATATCAAAACTTGAGCCAAAGAAAGAAGGAAGGATGCTTAGAAAATTTCAAATCTTAAGCCTTCAAAGTTTTGTTTTAAATTTTCTGCAAATAAAGTCTATGTGCAGCTTGTACATAATGCCATATCCCCCATAGCAAATCAAACTATCTAATCCTGATTTGACTATGTTTTAAATTTTTTGTCTTAGAAATTAGAGAATGCATATCTGTCAAACAGTCTAATCTTGACAGATAGTTAGAATAGGTAGAGAAACAATGAGTTCAACTGTCTAATATGAACTCATGGAAGATATAAGGATAGAAATAGATTAGTTTACTACTCTCAAATAAAAGAATAAAATGTTGATGTTGAAAGGGTTTGCAAGTCCAAATGCACCCACTGAAGAAAAAATGTTAGGACAAGTAGGATGTGTAGGTAGAAGTTTGGGAGAAAAACTATCTGATTATGATGTTGCAGATCATCTTTTTAAGCAGCATGATCAAAGAAGGAAGAGTTTTTCAAAATGCAGCAAAAACACAAGGCACTGGTCTGCTTTCAAGAAATTTATCTCTGAGGTTCTTGACACCTCCAAGGAGCTGCCCTCCCCAAGTGGAGCCACTGTTAGCCATCTATAAATTTTGTTATACCTCATGATGGCTAAATTAGTCTTTCAGCTTTCAAGAAACAAATTTTATGAAAAATCTGTGAGTTCTTGAAAGTCCACTATGTTCATTATCCTCAAAAGAATCTTTCCACTGAAATCTTCACTCGAAAGCCTCCAAGATTATCCTACTGATGTAAAAGAAATTGTTTCAAAACCATTTCCCATCATTTCATAAGCCCCATTTCACTCATTTCCACTTATCCTAACTCATCTTTTTCATTCCCATAAAAAAAACCCCTTTAAACCAATAAAAACCCCTTTTTATGGTTTTAAACCCCTCTTTTTACCCTATCAGAACCTCTAAAAAAGTCTAAAACACCCACTTTTTAGGCCTTTCCACTCCATTTGAAATTTAGGACTTAAGCCCCTTAGGGCTTAAAACCTTTTTCCCCCTCTGCTCATAAAACCGCACCCGCGACCATTCGCTAAGCCTAAAGCCCTTCCTCTATATTTTACCCCGTGCCTTTACTTCTTCCAAAATAATCCTGACTGTTGATCCATCATATCTAACGGCCAGCACACTCTCACTTTTCTCGTCCCGCTCTCGACCATTCCCCTCTACCCGCCTTTCTCCTATATAATCTGGCCCATTGATCCTCCCGATCCAACGGTCATCTCTCTTTCGCATTTATGCCATCCCCTCGCCCCTCCGTTCTTTTTTGCGCATTTGAGAGAAGATCTCTACCATTGATCATTTTGATCCAATGGCCATCGCTCTTTCACCTTTTCACCTATCCTCACGCCCATTTATTATATTTTTTGTATCCCGCTATGGATCTCCACCGTTGATCCTCTTGATCCAACGGTGATCGCTTCCTTGCCTTTTATCAAACCTCCCCTTCCACCCGCTTTTCTCCGAAAAGATATCGACCGTTGATCCTTCAAATCTAACGGCTATCGCATAATCGCATTTCGCCATTCTCCCGCACCAATCCATTATTTGCGCAATCTTGTGAAAAGATCCCGACCATCGATCCCTCAGATCTGACGGCCCATGATCCATTTCGCGCCCAATTCAACATTTTCCTCCGTTTATATCATTCTGCCATGAAAATATCTCCTCCATGCATTCTCCCTTCCTCTGCAAATCGCTCCTCCACCTCCCCGAGCCTCTGAAGCAGTTTTATCCACGAACACAGGCTTTTATAATATGTTTTATGTTTTAAATTTGTAGGTTTTAAATGGCTGCCCTAAGTATATAGGCCCTCCCACAGCCAAATATCAGTGGCTTGAACTCCTGGATGACGATCCTTGGGTTCCAAATATGCAAAACGGATCCACGGAGTTTGATTATCATTGTTTCTTTAGTGCCTCATGAACACTGGTCGACTAGCGAAACCCTCCAACGCAGAAAGGAAGACACTTATACACTGAAAGAGAAAATAGAAGAAAGACAGTGAAGATTAAAGGTTAAAAGCATAAATCATAAGATTAAGAGCTCAACCGGCAGATTAAGGATAAAGACACAGTGTAAATACAAACTAAGTAAAAGATAAAATAGTCAGTAAAGTGACAAAAAGCAGAAGATGATAAAGAAGGCCAAAAGCCAAATCAGAGGCCTAAACAGAGTTTAAAAGAAGATAATCAGAACATATCAGCAGAAGAAGGCTTCGAATGACAAATCACTGAAGCCATTACTCCTCCAAAGGATTAAAATGCCACCTGCCGGCCTATTTTCACCTAAGATACACAAATTTATTACAAAACAGAGATATTTTGTAAAGACAGCTCAGAAGTTATTACAAGCCTACCTAAAAAACCGAGAAGTCAACAAAAGCAACCAAGTAGTGCAAAAAGTTAATAGAAACACAGAGTTAGACTTAAATACATTTTGCCTTGGGTCTTGCATGGTCTCAAAGGTCAAAAACATTAAACTCTGTCATTTATGAACCATTAGAGACCCCCCCTTTCACTCCACCTCCTCATTTACCTATAAATACTGTATGAGGAATTCATTGTTTTTGTTGGTTGGATTATCATTGAGGTGTAAGATAGTTGTTGAAACTGTTGAAGTGTTGTTGAGTAATTGAAGAAAACTAGGCCGAGAAGAGAATTTTTGAGTTGTAAAGACCTGTTGGACTTGAAGTATGTAACTGGTTTGAACATCAATAATACAAGCTGATTCATGGGATTCTGGTCTATGTTAATGGTGATGTTATTCCTCACTGTTTTTGTTTTTCCTTATGTTTTACATGCTGTCCATTTTCTCTGATAAAGAACAGAAAATTTAGAGTAGGATTTACTGAAAAGTACCCTATTTCTGTCTGAAAGCTTTATCTTTATGTTTTCCTCTGCTAAGGTATGTTTAGAGGATTCTTAATTTCCCTCTAGGTTTATCCAACTTGTTGATTTGAGAATGATTCAATAGAGTATAACCAATGAAGAAATGTTGGTGAGCCCATGTATTTCTGTGTACAACTTGAGATATTGTTTTTGAATGTTCTTTTCAAGGTTTGCTAAGTAGAGTTAACCCAGGGAAGTTTATGGTTTGCCCTGTCCTTTGGCTAGTCTTTAACAGTTGCCTTGAAAGATCCCTTGAGAGTATGTCAAAAGCAGGCTAGAATTCAAAGTTTTTGTTTTATCTTAGGCTATTTTCCTTGTTCTCTTATATGTTTTCTCCTTTCTGAAAGTAGTCTTAGGATTACTGGATTGTTTTCTGAAAAGTTTGCTTTAATAAAAGTTTGTCCAAAGAAGTCTATGGTTTGCCCTGTCCTTTGGCTTGCTTCAAACAGTTACTTTGAAAGGCTTTTCTTGTTTTAGTGAAGTTAATATATGCTTAATTGGTTGTTAGCTTTGCTTCTTTCACAACATTTTAATGTTTCATATCGCAATTAAATCTAAAAGATCCTTTGATATAGATGACTTGCCCTATGAAAACTCTTGAAGAAATGTTGTACAATTAAATCCTTTTGTGACTCCATAACCCACTGGGTTGATATTGTTTCTTGACCTATCCTTTTTGCTGAAACATTCTTCAATCTGCCCTCACTTTCACCCTTCAGTTAACTTATTCTGTTAATGATGTCCATCCCAACCAAACAAACAAAAAGTTCTCTAAGCTTCATAAATAGCCTAATATCATAAACAAAGCATAAAGATATATCATTTGAAAACACTTAATAGTGAGATCCCTCTCTGAATCCAGGAAGGCTAGGTCCTAGGATTCCAAAGCGATTATGATGTGGCCCCCTGCAGCGTTTATTCTTGCTAATCTTGTAAATCACAGGGAGCTAACAAGTCCATTTATCTGCAACCACAGAGATGCTGAAAAGGAAGTGACAAAGAAGCTATCAGAATTCAGATTTGAAGAGAGTTTTCCATGGAATTATGATCCACAAGAGATCTTAAGCAAACTAAGGGTCAAATGTAAATTAACACCCTTTATCCATGAGTCAAAGCCTGAAATAGAAAAGTTTTCCAATCAAACTGAATGGATTGAAAACACCTTGACAGAGGCAGCAAGCCAAAAAGATACAACA
The DNA here is from genome assembly GCA_034641835.2 of Pinus albicaulis. NCBI lineage: Eukaryota > Viridiplantae > Streptophyta > Pinopsida > Pinales > Pinaceae > Pinus > Pinus albicaulis. The sequence continues at coordinate 319,229,059 of CM076576.1, read as the reverse complement.
CAAGCATTGGAAGTTGTCAAGCAACCAGAAACATCAAGTAAAAGAGTCAAGGAAGAAGGAGGTTACACAATTGAGACTAAATTTAAAATAATATATAACAAAAGGCCTAAGCTCAATTCAATTGATAAGGAGAAAGTAACAATTGATATTGATGAGATAGATGCTCCAGTGACTAATGATGATATAGCAACAACCATAATCAATGAAACACTTATGGAAATTCAAAAGGTAAAGCCACTAAACCAGAATGACACAGAGATGATTGAGAAACAACACAGCATGGAAGCCTCTTCCTCACAGCCAGTTGAGGAAAAGGACTTAGACATCAAAGAGAAGTACAAGCAAATTAAGCAGAAAAAAGAAGAGATAAATACAGAAATATACTCTCAATTCTTGAAACAGAAACCTGGCAATCAGAATAGATTATTATCAGCATTTGATTATTCCAGCAATAAAATGATGATGTCATTTTTACAGCCTACTACCTCAGCACCCAAAATAGTATCAGACTATAAAACGGTGGACCTTGAGGTAGACACAGAGAATATTCATGAGCTGGACCAGATTGAGTTCCACAGAAAGACCTCTAAAATGTTGTATTCTACAGTGGCAACCAAAGAAATGAGTTCCAATAAACTTCAAAATACCATACTTAATATGCAAGATCAGATGAAGATGGATAAAACATCACTTTATGCCAAGGACCTAAGGATCAAAGCCTTAGAGGAACTAGTTTTGCAGGTGGGATATGATCCCTCAAACATCCAAGCAGCATAAATATTGGTCAAGAAAAAGAATGAAGACATAGCAGCTTTGAGGAAACAGCTCAAGCTTCCTCAAAGTGAGCATCCACAAACAAAGGAAATCCTCCAGGAAAAAAGTGTAAAAGAGGAAATGATGAAACTAATACTTCAATTGACAACACAAATCAAGGAGATGGAAACACAAATGGACAAACTGGTCCAAGAAAGAGAAACTGTAAAAGAGCCAGAAATTCCTACAGTCATCCCAGTGATTACTACAGCAGTGCCTTCTACTTTAGGAGAGAAATTAACACCAAAGGGCCCACTGGCAACTGCAGTGCCAGTGACTTCAGCCAACATTTCAACTACATAATCTTATACCACAAATGTACAACAAACAGATGAAGCCAGCCAGATTGTCAAAGCCATGGAAGAGATGTCTTTAAAGACGTATGAAATAAACAGACTGGATAAGATGATTGAAAATCTTGAGAGTACAAATAAGACAGCTCAGATCAATGCCAGAACTCATGAGTAGAAAGCAATTAGATTGGGAGAGCAGCTCAAGAATTTACAAAAAGAATTGACTTTCATAGAGCAGATCTCATATATTAAAAATCATCTCTGGACTAACATAATTGAAGCCATTCATAATCAATGGCCTTCAATTCAGGTTATATATGAGCAGAAAGAATTGTTATTAGCAGCCCAAACAGAGATACAAAAGACAAAGGATGAGTTGACTGATAAGCCTGCACAAGCTTTAAAACTCATTACATTTCTAAACAGTAAGAACAAGGACGAACTTGAAGAATTGCAAATATTAGACAAGACAGAGACAATCTTGCAAATCAGGAAGGTTGTCACTAAAAAGAGCTTAATGAACAATCTTGAAGAAAAGTGTGAAACAATTAACCTTGCCATAACTAGATTTATGGTAAAGTATACAGATTTAAGACAGAAAGGCTTACTAGACATACATGTTTTCAATGAGAAACTTATGCCACAAAAGGAATATGACAAAAAGATTAGGGAGTTTGCTAAAGAGCAAGTAAACAAGCAACTAGCACAAGACACTCCTACAGGCAAAGTTTTACTTCAGTATTTTGAGGATTTATTCATTCTACAACATGAAATTAAGCACCTCTTTGTTATCAAGCCTACTTTTGCAAGATACACAGAGGCTGATGAAAACTTCAGGAAGCTGAAAAATGTCCTAATTCCAAAAGTAGAAGAGTGAAAAACTTTCACAGATTTGATGTAAAGATAGAAGGTAAAAACAATGAAAAAGTTTCCTAGAGAAAGTCAAAAGAAAGATAAAATGAAAAGACAATTTACTGATTTTTTACTGCTAAAAGATAATTTTACAGCAGTAAAACAGTAAAATTATTGGTCAAAAAGTATCAGCGTTAAGGAGCATCAGGTTAAAAAGTATCAACGAAGGCAAGTCAAATGCATGAAAATATCTAACAACCAACAAGCAAGACACATAGGTAGCCAAAAGCTCCTTGTTAACAAAACAGTTCTATTTATTTTGAATAAAAGAGGACAGCTTGTTGATTTGTTAAGCAGTTGTCCCTTTTATTATGTAATTATATTTTCTTTTTCCTAAAGTTATTCCTAGAACTCTTCTGGGATATTTGTAATACTTGTTGTATAAATACTTCAATTTCAGAAGTATTCAGTGTGGAATAAAATTGTTGGACTTACTATAGACATTTTTGTTGAACATTGGAGGTTATTATGTGTGTGAATTCGAAGTAGCAGACTGGACAAGCTTACTGGCATCATAATTCAGGATCCCTGTGATAAGCTGATGAGTGAAGTACTTCCTACTTATCACTATTTCCTTTTCTAAGTTCCATGCATTCATTTTATGTTTGTTCTGTCTGAATGTGTAACTAGGAGTATTACTACAGGATTAGTCAAGTGCTCCCTGTCTTTAACTAGTTACCATTTTAATGTTTTCTTCTGATTTCCGGTGCAAGGAACCCTTAACTACTCCTTCTTCCGTTTGGCCTATGCCTTCTACTTCCACTTTCCGAATCGAAGGATCCTTAAGTTCCCTTTATCCCGATCATACCACCTCACAAAAAACCACTTTCCCAAATCTTTGAGGGTTATCTATCTTGCCCTGAATATATTTGTACCTTTTTGGCCTTGATTTCTAGTGTTGTTAGCTTGATTTAGACCCCATAGCCCAATGGACTAGTAGATTTCTCTCTATCTTACCTCCAATTGATTTTTTCCCACCAAACCCTTTAAACCAAAACCAAATTGTACTTTCATAACTAGCCTAATATTATAAATCAAAACAAAGTTAAACTTTAAAGAGAGAGCCCTCTCTAAACCCTAGGAAGGCTAGATCCTAGAGTTTGAAGTAGGTTAGTGGTTACATCTAGTATTATTTGACTAAAAACTCAAAATCCCACAACTAGAGAATTTACTAGAGTGATAACACGTCCTTGCCACAAAGTACATCTCAATGTCACCTCAATGCATGGAATGATGACTCTCTTAGAACCAAGGCAGCAGCATGAGGGTAATCAATCTCCAAAATCCAACCCCTAGCTTGTGGACGGTAGTAAATATATAGGAGAGGATGGTAGTTTAGGAATTGTTATGCATTTACTAATCTAGGCTTGAGATCCACTCTTGATGGGAGGATGAGCTAAAGGGATAAGGGATGAAATCTCCCAAGTAGGATGAGATGGGATTTGAAGGTCTTGTCCAAGGTAAATGGTTATAACAACTCCTGGAAGCTTCTGGAAGAGGAAGCTTTGGGATTCTTTTTATTTTTTCCAAATTTCTAGAATCAGCGCACCCCCACAATTATGCACGGTGCACTACAGTGCACCCCAAGAGAAGGAGAGACTGCACTGAAACGTAGTTTCTAAGTTATGTAGGGTGTGATGGGCCTAAAACACATGGCAATGAAGTAATTAATCCTAGAAACTCAGGCTTTAGGTAGAGTCATGCCTAGGGATTTATGTAGGGATGATTACAAGGTGTTCATGGATGTTGATTGATCCAGTTTGCAGGCCTATTGATGCAGTGGCCGATGACTGAAGTGCTTTACTTTGTCACAAGTATGGATCAAGAATAACTGGTCGATATCATCATCTCTTACGATACATTTACATATTGATATATTTTTCGAGGGAGGCATACCCATGCTAAACACATAAGCTAACATTACATGTACAATGATCAAAAGGACACATCCACTAATGAAAAAGGGTGGACCCATGACTGGATGATTGTCTGCATGATCATAGCCATCATCCTTTATAATCTTGTATTAATTTTGGAATCACAACCCGGGTGGATGAAACTAGATCTGGCATCTTTAATCTCGTTCATACGATATTCCAATGTACAATTCTAACCATGTGAATCAATGAGTTGAGGTCGAACATGGTAGATTCCATCTGATTACATGCCAATGATGTAAGTCGTTAACAAATGCGAGAGAAACCACTAATGATGTTAATGGCTCTCAAGGTATTGTAGTAGAATATGTATGGTGTGAATTAATGAGTTGAAGTCGAACACCACACAGAATCTGTCGGTTGAAGGCAAATGATGAAAACTAGTTGTTGATAATGAGGACACTTGCCATTGATGTATGCAAGCCCCAAGGTACCGAAGGGTGTTTCTAAGCCAACTCCTGGATAATGAGTTGATGTCTACAGGAAGCGACCCATCGCAGGAGGGACTTGATGTATCCCCCATCGACGACACAAAACGAGTATCATGCTTTGAGACATAATGATGTTGATCTAGAATTGGATCAGGAACAACAAATGTGGAATGAAGGCTTACGATTATCATAGTAGATATCGACTAAAATACTTCTCTTGAACATATCGACGACACTAAATGGAGTTGGCGGCATTGACCTAAAACTAAAACTAGAGGCTTTGATATGATATAATGAACCAAAAGACAAGAATATTTCCCAACCCAACAACCATGGATATGAAGTGGAAGACTATCGTGTTCAAGAGAGACTCGCTGCCATTAACAAGTGGAGTACCCTATTTTCCCAATTTCCTCAACCATTGTTGGCTAATACCTCTGTCTTTTTTAACAAGCTTGAGGAGGATAACATATGCTTGATTTGTAAGTTCATCCTTTGGATGAATCTCGAGTATGTTTAACGAACCCTGAGAAGGAGCGGTTCGGTCTCGTCATGGTTGACGAGTCGATCATTGTTTAATGTTTTTATGAGTTCAGCAAAGGTAAAAACTCGACATATTTTTCATGTTTAGAGAGTTTTAAAAAGAGGTGAAAAAGAAAACTCTAAAGGTTCTTTTTCGCAGATAGTCCCTTGAGTCCGAAAAGACAGAAAACAATACCCAAGAGAACCTCTTAGCCATGGTAAACTAAGGTATTCCTTTTTCGTAAATAGTATAGCTTAGTTCGGAAAAGGGTTAAGCTTATACTGAGTATATGTCTTTTCATTTATTTCAATGAGTTTGAAAAGACGAGTGCTAGGAAATATTTTCATATTTTGGGAGTCTGAAAAGAGTTGAAAGAGGACTCCTCCTAGAGGAATGAGTGGTATAAAGGATAGTAATGGTTTCGATCATGATTTAACGACTCAAAACACGTAGAGGTCAAGAGGCTGACTAATAAGACCACTCGTCACAGTTGTTCCCCAGGCAAGGGTAAAAAACCAAGTGAAATCATATGATTGGCCAAGTAGATCGTGACGATGGAATGAGAAACCCAAGGCTCATATGGCATAAATAGGCTGAAAAAAATGGAAATCGCGAGAGGTAGGATGAAAATGGTTTCATTGTTACACAATCTTGAAACACGGGAAACTATGCTTGAAATTGGTTTCATTTTTTACACAAGCTTGAAACGATGAAAAAATATGCTTGAGAGTAGTTTCATTTTTACACAAGCTTGAAATAAAGGAAAACTATGCTTGTAATAAGTTTTCATGCCCCCAATGTAATGAATCAATTCTAGGCACATTCCCCTAAAGCTTTATTTCATTTACCTAAGTAGACAATTGGTTACTAACAGGTGGATGGAATGGAGGTTCATTTATGAGACCAAGTGAAAGACTCGACTAGGAACTTATGAGATATAATCAAAGACTCAAATTGAAAGGGGTTTTGTTTCATTTTTTAATGAGCTTGACATAGGAAAAGAACTATGATCATGGGACCTTGTTTTATTTTTTAAGGAGCTTGACACAAGACAAGGAACTTTGCTCCAGTGCCTTGATCACGACTTGCAAAAGTCCATGACTTCCAAGAGGTTTGCATCATATGGGATAACAACACTCTTGAAGGTATCAAAGGATCCAATGGAAAGATCAGACACCAATTCCCCCAGTAAATGATGCAGTACTTCACCTACTAGATCATCAGTAGACACAGGCATGGAACATGTTGCCACGTGATTAATCTGTGGTGGGGGGGATACCACTTGCATATAAGGACCATTTAGAAAAGTTTCTTTATTGGGAGTCATATTAGGACCAACGAACGAAAGTTTGTCAATGGTCACAATTCTTCCTTCATGCGAGAAACACATCACATGAAAGAGTGAAGAGACAAGCACTCCCATGACATAAACATAGTCATGCCCAAGGAGTAAATTAAAATTCAAAGGGCCTTGGACTACCATCACATTGATATAGACAATATTCCCTCACAAAGTAATATGCAACTAAGGAAGGATCCATAATGGTTGACTAGTTCCTCTGTTAAAATCCAATAGATTTTGGGTAGCGGGTGCAAGCTGTGGAGAACTGAAAGCTTTCCAAGCAGTTGAGGACCAAATACTAGCAAATGCGCCTTCATTTATGATTATGCCAGGTATGGGCCTATTATAAGCCTGTATTATGATCTAGAAGGGCACGTAATGAGGGAGAGGTATGGGCATATTATAAGCATGTATTATGATCTAGAAGGGCACGTAAGGAGGGAGATGATATCCTACCTGTCGACTCAAATCAAAGGAAGTGACCATACTACTCGGAAGGGGTGTCGTGGAAACAAGAGAACTGCCCTCTTATGCTATGGGAACAGGAGAATTACTCTTTAGTTCATTGGAATCTGAAGAAATGAGAAGAACTCGAGCAATATGAAATTCACTCTCTATGGGAAAGGTACGATCAAAGGAAGGTGGAATCGAGTCAAATATTTTCTCAATCAATGGTTGGTCAGGAATGGACTCATGGGATTCATGTTCTGAGAGATTGGGCTTGATTAGGTTCATATTTAGATCAATCACTCCATGAACTAGTGGAGGATTAGGAGAGAGCTTTCGATAACTAGACAAAAAACGAGGTTGAGAAGCTGTAAGTTTTTCCATCACTTGTAAGGCTTCGTCCATATAAGGACAAAGGTGAATAGGATTATTCCCTTCACATAACCTACAAGGAAACTTAACTTTACCCTTTTTCCCATGGACCTTACTATCACTATGTGATGGTTTATCACCAACATGATCTCCAAAAGCTGATGAACAAGGTTGATGTGAGCCTGTGGACCACACTTCTAATACCTTGGGAATACCAGGACAATCTCTAATATGGTAATCACCCTTACATAAATTTCAAGGGAAATTATCTTTGCAAGGTTAAATGGGAGGTTTCTCCATACTAGTTGCATGGGTAAAAATGGTTGCTTGTTTTCCCCCTTGCTTATTTTTCTTCTTCTTAATATTCCTTTTATTATTCTTCTTATCCAGTTGGTTACTAAATTTAAGGCTTTCACCAATCGAAGAGGAAGAAGACCGAACAGGCGAAGAAGGAAAAGGGTCAACATTAGGATCGACGGGTTCAGGTGGAGGACTACTTAGTTGAGGAGCAGTTTGGACATTCGAAACCGTAGGGATCAAAAAAAACCAAACTGGAAAACTAATGGTAAATTTGGGAAGGGACAACATTGCCATATAAGGAGCACCAATATTTCAAAAAGAAGGGAAAGGAACAAGATTCCCGTCATAGGGGTTTCCTTGATTGGTGGACTTGGGAACTGTTGCCATGAGTCTCAACCTAAGATCCACTAAGGAGTTGTTCCATGGTAAGGATGTTATTTTGTGGTCAATTAATTTATTTTAGAAATTAAAGACACAAAATAAAACAAAGTGGTAACTAGGAAGATAAGGATTAAAAGTCACTATGAACTACAATATACCACCTTGGAAAACCAAGGATTTATGTACGGGCAAGCAATATCCCCGAATTTTGTGTTCGGTGTATCACATTGTACAAGGTGGCCAACTTGGTTACCTATGGTGAGGATAACAACCTATGGTAGTCTTCTAAAATATACTCAACAATACGTGGAAGTGCAGGCCGTGGCAGTGTTGTCTAATGCGTAACTGTATGATGAGAGTGTTCCCATATCCTTTTCATGCATGAAGATCCATCCAATATACCTAAAGGTACATGGAGTGTAGAAATTTGAATAACTGATATATTATTCACCGAGATTCTCCTGATCACACACTATTTTAGCTTCATGCATAATACATAATCTCTTCTACCATTGATCATCACATGCGGAAATAAAATCAATTGCATGCATACATTAAAACCACAAACAATCACACATATGAACACAGTATTTAATGGGAAAGCTTAAAGCTGAAAAACCCAACTATATGTATATTATATGTCATGGAGATCATGTAACAATCATAGTACAAAAGCTCCTCACAAGCTCTCATGCACACCCTCAATTGCTACACACTATCAAGCTAGATCTAGCAAAACACATGCTCCAATCTTTTGCCACTTGATAGCCAGCCTCTATTGCGTTATCAATGCTATGGGATGGCTTCATTAAATAGATAAACCACCTGGCTTGTATTGCGCAATCCTCATGGGCTTCTCCACCTATCTGTGTGTTGCAAATAGCAACAGTATAGTCACAACTGATAGTTAACCTGCTCTTTCACCTATTTCTGCACTGGTCTCCACTGAAACTGTCCATGCACTGAAGTTAGCTGATGCATTCTTTAGTTGATTAATGAGTTTATAATTAGTGAATTAATTAATAATTAATTCACACCACTCTCACTAATTGTATCAATTAGTTAAACTGAATACAAATAGCTCAAATATGTTTAGATTAGTTAAACTGAATACAACTCCACTAACTTCCTCAATCAACTCCACCAAACTCTGTCACATGAGTTCTAACTGAAGTCTTCATGCAATAGCTCCACTCCACCCTCAGGAATAGCGTAATTCCTTCTATCAGCTCCTGTGCCACATCTGTGCACTTAACTGAAGTGCTCCAAGAGAATAAGATAATGTTTAGAGTCTAAATATTATTAAGAGCTAATAATATTCGACATATCTATTTTTAGACTGGCAATCTAAAAATAGAAGTCCATATATTTTTTCCGACTTGACCAACCATCCACAAATAGCATCCTGCAACTCATAGAACATGATCCATATGTCTAAAAATAGACTTTGCGCCAAAAATAGCCTGCGGGCCCACTTAGTGAAGGCGACTCCTTTCCACTAAGCTCATCATTTTGTTGCAATCTCAACATGGAGAACGATCTGATACACTTACATATGTGGAACGTGATATCACCCCCAAGATGCAAGCTAGAAAAAAACGGCAACTCCTACATTTAAAGACGTTGGAACACGTCTTTAGCCTAGACCTCTATATGTTTGAGTTAATGAAACAAATGCTTCTTAGGTTGATTGAGTGAATTTTAGAGTCGATCTTGAATTGTTTTTTAGTTTCAAGGCTCAAAACTCGATGTCACCTAAAAACACCTATGTTGAAACTAATATAACAAAAATAAATTTTTTCATATTCATTTTAACAATGAACGAGCTAACTAAGTAGGGGAAGAATAAATCAATCAACAATGCAACAAACAAGTGATGCAACAATCGATCTCCTCAACTTCGCTATCCCAATCAAAATCAAAGCCCTATATGCAATGCAATTTTATTTATTTATTTATTTATTATTATTATTATTATTATTTTAATGTTTCAAAGCAAAAGAAATATATGAATGTAACTTGATCGCTGACAAAAAGAAACCACACAGACTTTAACTGTAATGTAAAAGTTACTTTTCAAATTCAACAACCAATCTATGCATACAAACATGGATTAACAAGAAGAAAGATATGACTAAACAAAATCTTATAAAAAAGGTGATGTCACTCAGAGGTGATTAACATTCATACACAATTTAGCCCCCCCTTAGTGATTAAGGGGGAATTGTTTTTGCAAAAATGAAAGAAAAAACATGTGATTTCACACTAGGCAATTCCAATTTCATACACAAAACCCTAGATGTAATGCATGATGCATAGATTTTTTATTTTCAATTCCACTTAATTTTCTAATGAAGAGTAAGATATTCGCCTAATCACTGATAAAAGAAACTATTCAGAATGGTGACTAAAACACCAATTCCTTCAAGCAACCAACGATCAAGCAATCAATTCGCTAATGACCTAATTGACAAGAACAAATCAAAATATAAACAAATTCTTATCAAAGACACTCAAAACCAAAATCAAACAAGTTGAAGGCTTATGAGAGACCAAGACACACTCAGGGACACAAGGAGGACCAACTAAAACAAAGTTAATCAAAGAGAAAATCACAACAAGGCAATTTTTTGCTTCGAAAATGGGTCAATGCAAGTGTTGAAAGGGCTAGGGTGCACTGCAAAGTAGGTGCATAGAAGTCTAAGGTGAACTGCAACGCTTTGTCTCCAGACCAGTGGGAGCGTTGATCAAGGAATTCTAAGTTCTGATACAAAAAATGCAACTGAAGAAATGAAATGTGTTCCTAGGTTCAATTTAGACCGAGTGAGACAATGAAGGTCTAAACAAGAGGCAAAACAAGTACTAAGAACAAGGAAACCACCAAGGGAATGAACAGTTCCCCAATGGAGTTGCCAATTTGTTATGTGGAATCTATGACTGCGGAAATAAGTATCTTCCCTAGACCTAGTGGCCTGGTTTAGAACAACAAAAAGAAAAGAATATAATGTTTCCCTTAAATTAATTAAATAAAAAGACGAGGCTTACCTGGAATTCATCGCAAGCTTCACTCTCTTCTCATCTTGTACGCTCTGATCCTAGCTCTGATTGCTATAATTAGAACCTGCATATACAAACACAAAAATCCAAAGATCTATGATATTTATGTAGCATTGTCCAATCACTTCATTCAATGGATCAACAAAACATTGAAACATATGAACATAAACACCATATATAGGAAAATAATTTACTCCTTGTATTAATGGAAATGGAGATAATTACAACCAAATATAGGATCTGATCATGTAAATAAATCCCCAAGATGACTTGTCCTTCCTTGCCACAAAGTACCCCTCAATGCATGGAATGATGAATCTCACCAAGGCAACAACATAAGGGTAGTCAATCTCCAAAAGCCAGCCCATAGCTTGTGGATGGCAGTAAATATATAGGAGAGGATGGTAGTGTAGGGATTCGTATACACTTACCAATCTAGGCTTGAGATCCACTCTTGATGGGAAGATGAGATCAAGGGATAAGGGGTGAAATCTCCAAAGTATGATGAGATGGGATTCAAAGGTCTTATCCAAGGTAAATGGTTATAAAAACTCCTGGAAGATTCTAGAAGAGGAAGCTTTGGAAGTATTTTTATTTTTCCCAAATTTCTAGAATCAACGCACCCCCATAGTTATGCATGGTGCAGTGCAGTGCACCCCCAGAGAAGGAGAGACTACATTGCGATGTAATTGATCAGTTATGTAGGGTGCGTTGGGCCTAAAAAGAATGGAAATGAAGCAATTAAGCTCATAAACTCATGGATTGAGGAGATTCATGCATGGGCTTTGTGTAGGGATGATGACAAGGTGTTCATGTATGTTGATTGATCTAGTTTGCAGGCCTATTGACTAGATGTGAAAAAATGGTCGATAACAATATTGTATCACATGAGGGTGTCAGGGTGGATCCTAACAAAATCAAAGCTATGAGGGAGTAGACAATTCCTAATGCTTTGAAGAAACTCAAAGGATTCTTAGTATTACGTTGTCATGTAGACAACAAACCCCCATTGTTCGAAGAATAAATGGGTACCCAATTTGAATTTATTATCTTCACTTACTTATTGTCTTGTGTATAACATGATAATTTCAATTTCTCTTCATTTTTATCCAAAATTATTTATTTCTATTTAAAATATTGAAAAGTTTGAAATTTTTCATGTTTGCGTTGAAGGTTGATAATGGCCAATCCACCCCATCTAACATATGCCTTGTTCATCAAGTCAATGTTCCCTTCCCTACATGCTTGGATGGGCGAATTTCCCATGTTCTCGTTTTTCACTAAATTATGACTCGTTGTTGTATTATTCTCAATTTAAAATAATGTTTCAAGTCTGCCCCTTAATCTATCCATTCGGGCCTATGATAAACATGTGCAATTTGTGGCTTGATCACCTCCTGGATGTCAGTGTATCTGCCTATCTAGTCCCAGATGACTGTAAACTAGTCCTAACACCTCTGCACCCCGGATGATTGGGTTTCTCATTGTAATCGGATATTTATCCATTCGTTGTAACAAAAGCACTTTGTACACCTCGTGCCCCTAATGATCGAGTTCTCAAAAAAAGTTTATATTAATCACAATTTAAGCTAATTAAAATAATTAACATGTGATTAGAGTTAATCTAGTATTTGACCTACTTGGGCAAATGTTACCTATTTCATTCATTGGACCCTAGATAACCAGATTCTATCATTAAGACATAGGGAAATGAGATAATTAAACCAAGTTTAATCGTGATTTAGTTTCAAATCAATTTTCTTGGACTTTCACTATAGTTAATTTGTTGCATGATTTTTTTAATCCTTTGAGTTCTAATTTGTGTTAAATTTAACTATGCAAGGGAAATGTGAAATAAGAAAGGATCAAGGAAGATCCCACAAATTTGGAGGCTAATTCATTTTTGATGGAGAAGGTCCAATAAACAACCAATTTGAGAAACCTCGATAACAATGTTTATAACTCACAGTTTAATTTGAGAATTCGATCACATATGTGCAACAAATGTACTATTGACAAATCTGTTTTGTTTTATCATAATCATGAACAATATTTACTAATAAGTTTTCCTCTGTTTATATGACCATATTCGATGAATAAAGGGTTAATTAGATGAATTTGTAATAAATTAAGACTATTATTATTTATCAACTATTTTTGATCGATTTCAAATACCTTATGAGACTTTCAATAAAGTTTATTTCTTTAACCATCATGTATGTTATATATTTCTATATGAATGTGCGATTTCAGGTTAATATGAAATATAGATTTAATGAAGTTTTTCCTGATTTATGAATTTTAGAATACTCATTTTAATTCTATAATTAAAATAAGTATTATGCACTTATTAATTGATTTAGATGCAGATTATCTCTATCTTTTGAATTGATTATCATTCTATCCAACATTCATTCTTTTAAATTAAGTTATAAATTATCACCGATGACATTAATTAGTTTTTTAGCTTTATCTTAAAGTATGATTTAATGATTAAAATCTATATTATGAAATAAACATAGAAACAATCCATTTTACCTTCCTTACATTTGCATTGAAGTAAATTTACTAGGTGCCATAACTGAGCCCACATATTAGTTGAAAGAACTTGCATTTTCAACATTGCAGTTTCCTATAAAAGTTGCATTTGGGGTAGTTTTCTCCCTCCTCTTCGTCGGTAGCAACAAGTCCATCAAACACCAACATAGTGGGAGCAAAGCTTAGATAGATATTAAATACATACTTATAATTAGGGTTACGTTAGATTATGTTAGTTATATACTTAGTGTAGGTTATATTTGATTATTTTAGGAAATCCCTAAGGATTAGCTCAATTGGTCAAGTTCTCATTGTTGTAGCACCTCGCCAATGGGAGGTCACAGTGTCAATTCTCCTCGACACCATTGGGGTTAGGACCTGTTAATAAGTCAATGGGATGGGATCCCTTTGGGTAGATTTGCTTAGATGTTTCCTCAGAGAGAAAAAAAGAAGAAGATTAGTTTAGGACATTACGACTAGGCCAAATACCGGTGAGTGCCACCACGCCAAATGAGTAAGGGTCTATTTGGGGCCCCGATTAGGTGGTATCTCCACATTGCAGGCTAGAATTTTTCTAACTTTAAATAATTGGTGCTAGAAGGAAGGCCTTCTTATGGTGAATGATACAGAGCCTCATGAAAAATCAAACGTCATTCACATTGATATCCAACACGCTCAACTATGAGTACCCCTTCAAGTCCTCGTGTATATGACATAGAATCTCTAAATTTTGAAACCCATGGTTATTCTCAATAAGACTTAACCTATCACTAAAGAGGTAGCTAATCCCAAGACAACCCAATATTCCTCTACATTTACTCCTACTTTGAGAATACAATAATCCCTTGAGAAATTTCTTTATAAATCTGCTTCAAAACTTGTTCCCACTCAACAATCCTCATTTAAATCTATACCATCTTCATATGTTCCTCTTAAGAGACAACATTATAGAGTATTTAAAAAAGAACAAAGTAAGAAGTTTTTTCAATCACTTATTAAATATCCACTCCCTTCTCGACATAAGCATCTAGAAGGTCCAAGTCACCATACGACTCCTAAGCCCGAATAATATTCATGTGTTCTTGCCTCATTCTAATTTGATGATATCCATAACTCAATTGCCTCAACACATTGGAAAAAGTGAAAATATTATGTTCAACAAGTCATAGGGTTGAGTCTCAACCTTCACATTGTTTGCATTATTTAGTCTTCGAATTCTGCATTAAAACAATAACCCTACTAAAGCTTTTCAACCTTCAGGCCGCTGCTGCATTGGCAGAAATACTGGTTTATAAATTTGCAGGTCACAAGTTCAATTCCATTTACTGTTGAGTTTTTCGGCTCTTGTTAAGATTTACAATTCAAATGAATTATACCAAATATGCTACATAAAGCATGCAATTGGTGTAATGGTCTAGCTTTGTAGCATGAAGGTCGTGGATTCAACCCTGCAGACCTTCTAAATTTTGAACATTGGATAAACCATTAAATTTAGACATAGTTATTACCACCTCATTTCCAACAAACCACAGTTGGTGTATTGGTAACATGTTATGGGATATCGATGGTGATCATATGGTCAATCTTGTGGCCAGTCCAACTTTGGGCAACTGACCAACAAATAAAATTTAAATAGAATTTCACTACAATGGATAGTAATAAATACCTTTGGTGTAGCGGTATATTGTTGGATTTGTGTTGAGAAGGTCAAAGGTTCAATCCACTTGCCCAATCATTCCATAGTTAATAGGCCCTTTAGGGGAAATTAGGATTGCCAAGTGGTAGTCTCTAATTGGTCCATGCGACAACCTGCTGAGTTAAAAAACCACATCAACAAACCTGGTATGTCAACTCAGCCACGTCATTACCATGTGAGTGCCACTGCCATGTTACTCATCCATGTATGCAATGTCATCTCATGTTGCCATGTCAACACACATGCCACATTTCATTCTATGGGGTTTCCATGTCATACAAAGCTACCCTGCCACATCGGCCCAAGTCACTAGTGCCACGTGTCTTGCTATGAAGTTGTCATATGTTGACATCGTAAATAGACCCTACCATGTGTCACACTATGATTATTCCAATTTTCAGTAGTCGTACTGACACCTCAACATCCGTACTATGTGTAATACCACGTGTCCTACCATGGTGTTGCCACGTGCACACCCTACCAAATTTTTTCCTATTTCTTGAGAACTTCAAAACACCATCACTTCTTAGCATATTTTTCATTTGAATTTCTTCAACCGTCATTGGAAATATTTCGACAAGATCTGCGACGTGGTGACCTTTGTATCGACATTTGGAGATATTGATTTTTATTGATCATAAGGATCTACCTAGATTAATAATATCACTCAAAAATCTTTTGTAGATTTTACAAATGTAATTAGGTCAACACAAGTCTTAACACAACCTAAGTTTTCTAAATATTTCATCATTTACATGAATGCCACTGAAGAAGCCATATCTGCTATCCTTTTTCAGAAAGATGATCAACAAATTGAACATCCTATACCTTACATGAGTTAGAGTTTATCATACTACAAATTAAAATGCTCTTTAATTGAAAAGCATACTTTTTATCTTGTAAATGTTATAGAAATATTTAGACATTTAAGACTTGGCACTGAGATGGTTGAGTTATGGATATCATCAAATTAGAATGAGGAAAGAAGACATTCCCAAAACATCCTTTAGAACTTTAATAGCCTTAACCTATTTATCCTTACACTAGATATTCAAAAATTCCCCTACAAAGATTGCTTTCAATTCACTCTCCCCTTGTCAATTTCATTGCTTCCTCCCATGTTGCACCTGTGAAAGGCATCAATTGAGATACAATCTCATTATCATTTTTAGTCCCTACCGTAGTGGGGAATATAGAAATCGATTTTCAGTCAAACTGCTTTGAATTTTGTTTTTAACAAACAAATTGTCTAATGTTTTTGGACATTTTTTTATTTTTTATTTTTTAAATATTTTATGAAAATTTCAAAATTAAAAGAACTATTTGTGTTAATCAAATCTGCATGAGTTATTGTTAATTTGTGTGTTAACTAAATAACTTAGACAAATATGTAAATACACGTCAACTTGATTTATACAACTTGCTAAGATGTAATACATGGAGGCATGCGAATTGTTGGTATGAGTAATGAGGTGTAAATTTATGTTTGAAGAGTAGCGATTTAAGTATGAATTTATGTTTGTTGTAAATTTTGTTTGGTTTAATATTTGAATTTAACTGTAACTTTAATTTTGTTTATTACTTTATTTATTTATTTATTGACAAAGTTGGTTACTCATTATATTCCAAAAAAAGAGGGGAGTCGGAGCTCCACTACATCCGAGTTACAAAGAGAGCGACAAAGGAGGGGTATCACACCAAAAACCCAACCTCTTAGAAAATGATATTGTTACTATACTTAACACCTGAATTTTTATAGATCCTGACAAACTGAAACAACATGATGGTGAATTTAAAAGACATTGGACATAATAGAAAGGTTGTCCCTAGACTTGCAGGAAAAATGGAGTAGAGTTAGCTCCTTTGGTTTCGCTGCCCATTGGAGTTATCCGGAGTCCCAAGATTACTGTCCAAATTAGTGTTGGCTGCATTTTTGGAGCTTGAGCTTGGTGTAGTTCTTTTTTCCATCATGTAGCGAGGTTTTCCAAAGCTTCTTCAATATGAGCACAGCGGTTGCTGACTCCTCTCAGCTGTTCTGTAAGGGAATGAGCTCGATAATGGGGGAAATTAATGTCTAATACATGCTTCTCTTGAGTGATCCTGAGTTGTGCCTTTATCTGCTCCAATTTTGCTTGCATGTCAGAGCAATGAAAATAATCCTCACTTTTCATGTTGACTGGAGGAAGAGAAGATTGCAAAGAAACTACAACAAGAGGGGCGAGGGGAGGGGAGGATCGGAGATCCAGCAAATGCAGGGAAGGCCCACAAAAGACGATGCAGGAAGATAACAGTGCTGCACAGACATGAGGCACAAGAACACCATGGCAGAAGGGGAGAGAGTGTTGAGTAGGGGCGGCTCGAAAGGAGGAGCACCAAGTCACTGTGCCGAAGAAAAAGTAGGGGAGGGTGATTGATACAAAGGGACTGCGAGAGAAATAAATAGAGGAGAGGAAGGAGGGGTGCGCGCGGGGGGAAGAGGGGATAAGGAGAGGAGAGGGGGACAGAGTCACGGGATAGGAGAGGAGGGAGGGATGAGCATGACAGGGGATCATATATGTGATTGAGAGGGCACAAATAATGAATTAGGCCATCATGACAAGGAAGGACATGGGAAAAATCAAGGGATTGGGGTGATTTGAGAGTTACCTTGAGATAAGAGAAGACCAGGGAGTTTGGAGCAGGCTGAGTTGGCTAGAGAGTCAGCTTTTTTCTTATTGCCTCTGAGAATGTGATAGAAGGCTATATCCCCAATGTTCTGAGCCAGGATGCGGTTTCTGACTATAATTCTATTGAGATCAATGTTGGGGGTCATTGAGGCATTCAACATCATTCAGATAACCATAGAGGAGACTCCGAACACCAATACATTTTTTATTTTGAGCTTCTTAATTAATTAGAGACCTTGCATCAAGGCATATGCTTCCGCCTTGTTGTTCGACATCAGGCCCAAGCCCCATTCGCAGGAAGTAATATGATTTCCATGTTCGTCCATAATGAGGCCCCCTGCACCAGCTGCCCCAGGATTTGACTTTGATGCACCATCAAAGAAGAGCTTGGGCCGATGGATACCATTGAGCCATTCTAAGAATTCATTCTCTTTTAGTATTACTTTCCATTGTTCATTATAATTTGGCTGCCTTGCAGAAGGCCTTTGGTATTTAGGGAGGTGGTCGAGCACGCATCTGAAAATTTGTCTTTCTTCAACTTGCATATCATTAAAATTGAAGTAGTTATTGTTCTTTGCAAGGATGCCTTCAAATATTAGGCTCCGGGTCTTATTATGCACCTTTCTCACACAAGGTTTTTGATCTTGAAAGATGACTTTGTTTCTCATAAGTGATATATTCCAAAGGAGGACATAAGGCAGAGTGTCCCAAATTCTTTTGATTAGGATTTTTTTCTTTTTTTGTGCAGGGATGTTCCTTTTTCCACATAGCTATAGAGTCTATAATAGAGGTATTTGCTTCGATCTCTTTAATAAGGGGAGAAGTGAGGAATTTCTAGCATTTTTGAGCAAAGGGACAAACAACAAAGAGGTGTTGTATAGATTCCTCAGCAGCATACAGAGGATACATCTGGAGGCCCCCTAGATGCCTTTCTTTGGCAGGTTATCTGTCATCAAGATCTTCCCCTTTGCTAAGGTCCGAATGAATTTTTTTATTTTGGGAAGTGCTTCTGATTTCCATACAACCCACAACGGAGAGGAAAAGAAATCACCACGAAGGATCTCATATCCTACTTTGATGGAGTAGGGAGACCTAGTGGGATCCCATCTGAAACTGTCTTCTTCTCCCATTTTCAGGGGGGCGACGCCATTGAGCATACTCACGAGCTTTAATTTGTCGTTATGGAGATGAGGGGGGAGGTTTGGTAGTAGCTAACCATCCCAAAGACGATTGGCTTCATTCCAGCTAGAAATTTGATTTAATGTGTTGATGCCAAGCCCTTAGAGGTGGTGTTGAATGTGAAGGAATCTTGAATCATTTGAAAGGGGTGGCTTTCCCATGATCTTGTCATTCCATATGTCAATGTTGAGGCCCCTGTGAGGAACTTTGGAAATGTGATCACGCAGGAAGGCTGAAACTTTCTTACATAGAGACCAAATGCGAGAGCATGGTCTGTTGGGGATGGATTGATCCAGTAAGCATTATCTTGAGGCAGAGAGGTATTTCTGCTCCAGAACTTGTTTCCACCATGATGGTTGCCCAGTTATAAGCCTCCAAACAATTTTACCTCCAAAGGCCAGATTCAATAATTGAGGAATGCTAATGGCAAGGCATCCATTCTCATACATATTGGTGACATGTCTCCATTTTACTAGATTGAACTTCCTTTTATCTTGCTTGCCTCCTTGCCATAAAAAATACTTGAGGATTACCTCCATTTTGTTATGCCATACTGACTGGCGCTTGCAGCAAGGAGAAGTGGTATAGAGGAAGTGTTGAAAGAACATATTTTATTAGGACTACGCACCCAACCATGTTGACCCAAGTGGCTCCCCATTGAAGAATTTTCCTCTTCATCTTTTCAAGAATGATGTTCTACACCTCATTTCTCAAAGGTCCACAACTTACTGGCATCCCAAGATAGTTGAAATATTTCTAGTTCCATTTGTATGGGACCCCAACAATTTGAGCTATGCTACGAATTGTGTTCTGAGTGGCATTCCAACCATATATATAGATTTTAAAGGAATTTATTTCTCCTTCGGAATATTGCATGAATTTGTTGAGAAGGCTTTTAAATCTTCTGGAAAATATGCATGAAGCCCCTCCCATCAATAAGGTATCATCAACAAATTGCGAGTGGTTCATGTTTTCGGTCCCATTGCAGAATTTTATGCCAGTAATTAAGCCCGATCTACGATTGAAGTCCAGAGTTATTATAAAGGATTCAACCATGAGGATGAAGAGGAAAGGGGAAAAAGGGCATCGTTGCCCGAGGCCTCTAGAAGATTGGAAAAAAAGGACATAGTTTACCATTGGCTAGAGGGGAAATCCAAGGGAGAGAGATGCAAGCTTGTATGAGAGAGACGATTTCTTCATTGAAGCCCATTTTTCTTAAGACAAAGTAGAGAAAGGAGTGCCTTACTCTGTTGAAGGCATTGGCAAGGTCCAACTTTAGCACAAACCCCTTTTCCATTCTGATCATACTGGAATGTAGGGCTTCTTGTACCAGCAATACATAATCAAATATTTTCCAATTGGCTAAGAAGCCTCCCTAATTTTCAGAGATAAGGTCGGGGAGAAAATATTTGATGCGGGTAGCAAGGATTTTTGTGATGATTTTGTAAGAGGAATTACATAAGGGTATAGGACGGAATTTGGAGAAGGAAGAAGGACGGGCTTCTTTGGGTATGAGGGCTAGATAGGCCGAGTTGGTGAATCCACCTATATTTTTTTTTTCCTTTGACTCCATTGTATCATTTTGATGAGATCCTTCTTGATTACCTCCCAAAAGATCCGATAGAAACTAATAGAAAAACCATCTAGCCTTGGGGCTTTGTTTGGTTGAAGAGTCCATATCGCCTTAATAATCTCATCTTCGCCAATATCTTTGGTTAAGGAGGCATTGATTTCTTCAGTGATCATGGTTGGGGTGTGCCTCGATAGATCTTCATAATCCTCTAGCCCCTTATTTTCTATTAAGAGACTTTTATAGTGCTGATGCGCTGCCAATTTGATCACAACTTGATCATTTAAGGTGTTGCCCTTGTCGTCCTTTATAACTATGATAGTGTTTTTGAAGTTCTAATTTTTTATTGGTTGTGGAATAATGTGGTATTCTTGTCCCTTGCTTGGAGCCAGAGACTTATGGACTTAATCCTCCATTTTTCTTCCTCTTTTCTGTTTGATTTGTGCATTTCCCAATACAATTCCCTCTCTTGAACTTGCTTTTCCTTGGTGATTCCTTTATCCTCAATTTCATTATGTGTCTCCTCTAACCTTCGTTTAATATCCTACTTGACCAACTTTGGTTCTCTATAATGCTCTTTGGCCCATTTTCGAAGAGCTGTGCGTACGAGTTTTAATTTTGTCTCCCATCTGAACAAAGGAGACTCTTCTACCTGTGCTCGCCATGCACTTTCAACAATTTCTCTTGCCTCCTGGAATTCACACCATTAGCGGATTAAAATGGAAAGGTAAGGGCCAAAAATTTGATTGTGCACCTAAAAACAAAGAGACGGGGTAAGGGTATAAAGTTGAGCACAATATAATAGAGGATGTGGCGATGTTTAGAAGGGTGATGAGAGAGACCACCATAAACAAGCGATCCAGTTGCTCCATGATGTTACATGGGCCAATCTTGCGGTTGTTCCAGGTGTAGATTCGATTCCTTGGTATTATATCAACCAGATCCTGGTCTCTCATAATGTGTTCCAGTTGATTTCTTGAGGGATCAAGATTAAAATTCCCCCCTCTTTTCTCTTTTGGGTGCATAACCAAATTTATATCACCTCCAATGATATAGTAGTCACTGCCTTCACTTTCCATATTTTTCTGGAGAGAACTCCAACACACTTCTTTGTCACAATAGCGATTTGGCCCATATGTGTTGTAAACTGTGATCACGATGTCTCCTTATGCGCCACTGGATCCTACAGTTGTGCTCGAGTAGTGCTTCAATATGCTTATGATTTTTTCCATATCATTTTCTTCCTGTTGGGTTTCTTGTATGAAAATTATGTCTGGTTGTTCTTGATTGATGAGGTCTTTTAGGGCATTGGTTTTAGAGGGATGCTCTAATCCCCTACAGTTCCATGTGAGACCTTTCGTTGCTTAAGGGTTGAGGGTATAGACCCAAACTTCCCTCCTAAGATTTTATGACTTGGTTCTTTGTTACTATGCCCTGCAATAAAAGAGTCTATTGGCTGCTGCGTTCCTAGAGCTATATCCTTATGAGCTACCTCATCCATGTGGTGCTTGGTTGTTTTCATTCCTAGTCCTGATTTTTTTGATAAGTCTACGATAGATCCTAGATCCTTAGTCACATTTCTTGTGATAATCTGGGCGAAGGAGGTCTCGGAGGATGAGGGAGGAGTGGTTTTGGAGGGAGGGGGGGGAGGGGGAGGAATGGAATGGGGGATATTATTTCATAGATTCCAAAGCAGAGAAATGGTTTGAAGATCTGGGTTCAGGAGGAAGAGGGTTGCTAGGGTCGGCCGACAAAGGGGGGGGGTGGGGGATGAGAGGTCGGGGCACCAAGTTTTTAGAATTGCAGGAGGGTTTTTCTTCTTCTTCTTTTTGATAACTTCCCACTGGGGTTCGAGATTGCCTGAGTTTGCTATCTCAAGCGTTTTCGGGAATTTATTTGCAAAATGACCATATTCATGGCATACCTTTCATTTGAACAACAGTTGTTCATAATCTAGTTGTTGTATATGCGTCCAGTTATCCACCTTCAGCTTCATTGCTTCCGAGAATCCTTTTCCAATATCTACCTTGACACAGATTCTGGCACAAGCCTGCATGTTGTCCTTCTGTTCACTTCTATCTATCAAGTTTCCGACAACATTCCCGATTTCTCTTACAGATTTGTCCCCCCAGCAATGAAGAGGTAAGTGGGGGAGCCGAACCCAAACCATTACAACATTTGGGACATCTAACTTTGGGTCAAAATCTGGCATCCATTTGTTCAGATAGATCCCCCTGGTATCCATGAAGTAGGGGCCATTTCTGAAGATCAGGTATTTATCTTCCTTGGTTTCAAAACGAAAGGTGAAGAAACCCCTGCCACAAAATCTGATGGAGATTTTTCCTTGCGTTTTGTCCATCCAATTACACTTGACCCATTTCTAGAAGGTCTTTGGCGAAGGCCATAGGCCTGTAAATTGTCCAACAAGCCCTTTCTAAGCGAGGGAGAGGACTGCCATTCGAGGGATTTCTGGGGGCAGAGAGACTTCCTGGATTCCATCCAATTTCTTCACAAATTTCGTGGTTGCAGGCTGCGAGCGTGGGGGGTTGAGGGAGTCGATGAGGGTCGAGAAGGCTGAGGCATGATCAAGGGGGGAAACCTCCTCCAGGATGGACTCCAGAGGGGCCATGGGAGCTTGAAGCATGAGCAGCAATGGGGGGGGCTAGGGCGCGAAGGCGGTTGCGCGGGAGCTCCAAGCGATGGAAAAAATACCAACTATTTATTATTATTAAAATTTATTTAAAAATGTAAACTTAATATTAAGTAAAGTGGTGAGGGAAAGGGTTTTTTTTTTTTATAGTTTATTTATATAAATAAGGAAATTTTATTTTTTCCACAATACAAATAAAATAGTTATAAAGTAGCTAATCCTTATTCAATTAAATAAAAATGTAAATTAATAATATAACTTATTATGAAGGTGTGCATTAATCCCTATTAATCCCGCCAATAAGCTAGGACTATAGTAATGAGTTGTTCATTGACTAGGTATTAGTTGTATGTTTGACTTTATATATATATATATATATATATATATATATATATATATATATATATATATATATAATTGAAATAAATGATTTTTTTTGTTTTTGCCATGCAATTGGATTTCAAATTTAAAGCGTTATTGCAAAGGTAATATAGATTTTTTATATGAGGCTCATCTTCTAACTAGATGGAATATGACATCTTCGTATCAGAGATCACTCATTACCATAATTTCTTAAATTAAATTAAATCCCATATAGATGGCCAAGTCAGATTGTCACACTTTTAAAAGATCTACCATTTATGTTACATCATAGACATCTTATGGACATCTCCTTCCTCTATGCTAAATCACAATTGTTACTCAAGAAATAGTTGCATTGATTCATCTAGTTGCCTATCCTCAAGAGAGGATATTTCTAGTATTACAAAATAGCTATAATGAAACCTGACTATTTCTAATGGACTACATACATAAACTTTGCAAAATTGACCAAGAAGCAAAATACATTTGCAGAGGGAAAACATCAAAGAGCTCATGGACAAAGTTGGTTGAGATCCAACAAGATTCTGCTCACTTATTGACTAGAGGTGCTGCTATTGAAAATCAACTGACTATCACTGGCTTGACGATGTACCATTAGTTATTCAAGCTACTACCTAAGAACATCAATTTCATCCGTCTCTTGAGCTAATTTCATCTTCAAGGATTATAATCCTTCAAGGAGGTTTATGGATGTAGTCACTTGTTGATATAACTTCTAATTAATTTCGATTGTCTACAAGTGAAGAAATTCGATTTATTGAGCACAGGTGTTGTAGTCCAATGTACCCACTGCTTGAGGAATTTGATCTTTGTTAATCCACATGTTCAGACTACTGATTGGATAGATCTCTTGCCTTCCTGCATGGTGCACAAGAGGCACTAGAGTGAATTAAGAGGGTGACATGAGAAATATGCTAGAGCCAAATTTACCTAGGGAAAGATGAAAGTGACCTAAAAGAAGACATCCCAAGCTCGACAGAAAAGAACCAAGCATATTTCACCAAAAAATATAGAGTTCACCCAGAGGAAACAAATTTGAGAGACACCTAGACCTAAGAGGCATTAAAACCCCTTGAGAGCACATGAGAACAAATGGAAGAAGTAAAGGGACCCAAACTCAAAGTTGACTCCAAGAATGGAGGGGACACCATAAAATTCCATAGTGGGAAAGATGCGCTAAAACATGAGAGTGCCAGACAAAGGAAAAGAGTAATTCAAATTGGAAAATTCCACCATAACAGGGTGACCTATAAGAAGAAATTATATCCGACAAAGCTAAATTGACAATAGCAGACTGGGACAAACCTAGAGCCCAACGAGTGTAGAGGGAAGAACCACTGTCGGAATAACCCCAAAAGTTGATGAAGTCACTTGCATGTGAGCAATTCCGCCACCAAAGAGCACCCTGATGATAAACTGCTCAGAGCACCAACCACAACAACAAAACTCGAGATGGTTAGAAATTATTAGGCGAAGGGTAGGACAACAATCTGTGTCCGAGAATTTAACAAGTTTAGAGTTAATCCCACATGTGAGACTATACCCTACTCCATTAATATTCAAAATGTGAGGTTTGTACTAGGATTAAAATGTCATTGCTTCCTAGGGTTTTGAGCGTGTGAATAGATGGGGTTTAATTATAATGCATGGGATGCTTTGATCATGGGAGCCTCGATACCCTGACACATGCTCCCCCAAATTTTTACCATAGTTCTTAAAGTTGGAGGTGAGTCATGGGGATTTTGTTTTTACCTTTTAGCCTTAGTCATGAAACATGAATTAGAGGGGAGGATCATGGGATATTTTTCCAACCATGACTACCATTAATTTTTGTTTCTCCAACTTTGAGGAGACAAGCTAGAATAACTTGTTTATCAACCTCAGAGTTTTGGTACCTAAGGATATGAAAGGGGGATATAGAGGGGAAAATTTCAAGGACTTTGGAGATTCTTTGAATTAATATTTTGAGATGATTCTCTTTAGGCAAAGTATCCTTGTACAAATGTTGAATAGTTAGGAGAGAGTCCCCCCAGGCTACCGACTTCTGAATATGCAAATATTTTGCCAAGATTAGGCCTTAGAGGATATCATACATCTCAACTTGATTATTGGTTCTTTTTTCCAATCCCCATGAATAACTGATAGGCCATTTTCCTTCGAGGTTGTGAACAACCCCTCCCCCTCCTGCCACCTCTGAGAATTTCTATAATTAATATATGATAAAAAAATTTAATGATTTTTTTTAAATCATAATTTAATTTTCAATTGATAGTAAGAACATATGGTTGTTTCATAGCTATGGCATTGTTTAATGCCATTTTAGTTTTTTCTTACTCAATCTCAACTAGTGATTAGATTTTCAAAATCTTGTGTCATTTATTCACATAATATAAAATAAAATAATTTTATAGATCTTTAGTTAATGAAACTATGGTAATTCCTACAAATTAAAAAAATGATATCATTTTAATTAAGAAAAATAATTATAAGAGGATATCTTCTAAAATTTAAACAACTTTATGGAGACATGATTCTCACTTCTACACACTATGTCAATTTCCATAAAAAATTGACATCATCTTGTATATTAGTGACTTAAAATAAATTTATCTGATTAGGTTATTTATGACAATATATTACTAGTTTTATCTATGTTTAAATAAAAATAAAAATTATTTGATCCAATACTATATCGAAAAATAAATATGTAACTCTTACCTTATATCTACAGAAAATCCAATCTTCCCATTTTAAAAGATCTACCATTTACATTACACTGTAGACATCTTATGGACATCTTCGCACACACTTTCCTTCACACATGTTTCTCAAGCACAACACTTCCCCTTTCACATGTTCCTCTTCTGCACACATCCCCACTTCTACACCTCCACACACATTCCTGCGTCCACACACTTCTTATATATTTGATAGGATATTTTTTTTCTATTTATTAAGTTTTCTTAGAATTTATACAGGTAATATATTATAAAATGATTTTTAATGATGATTTAAAAAAATATCATAATTTAATTTTTAAGTGATAGTAAGAACAAATGGTTGTTTCATAACTATGACATTATTTAATGTCATTCTAGTTTTGTCTTACTCATTTGGGGTATAATGTTCATCAAACTTAATATCTTGCGCCATTCATCCACATAAGATAAAATAAGATAATTTAATTAATGTTTAGTCATTAAAAATATGGTAATTCCAACAAATTTTACAAATGATTTCATTTCAATTGAGAAAAATAATTATAAGAGGTTATCTTCTAAAATTTACATCACTCGATCAAAACATGATTCTCACTTCTACACTATCAATTTGGATAAAGAATTGACATAATCTCACAGATTAATGACTGAAAATAAATTTATTTGATTAGGTTTTTTATGATAATATATTACAATCATGACAAGATAATATAAACATAATTTTAAGGTAGAGACTAGCTACTTTGCAACTATTTTGCTTGTTATAAAAAATAAACTAATATTACATTATACATCTCACTGACATACTAAATC
This sequence comes from Pinus albicaulis, assembly GCA_034641835.2. Lineage (NCBI taxonomy): Eukaryota > Viridiplantae > Streptophyta > Pinopsida > Pinales > Pinaceae > Pinus > Pinus albicaulis. Next base: position 319,202,035 of record CM076576.1, on the reverse strand, counting down.
GTAAAACACCCCTTCAAAAAAATCACATTAATAATATATTAACCTATCAATTATTTTTTAATGAATTTCCAACTTATTAAATCAAAACAATTTAAAAACCAACCTTCTCACAACCCCTCCTTGCTCCCTCACACTTACTCAACATTCTCCTTGTGAAAAGAATTTAATGTGAAGGGGGCAACATAAATTTAGTGTCTTTGATTGTGAATTGTATCCAAAGTGCACTTTGGTTATACCAATCACTTGCACTAACTTTGGTAGGTTTGGGGATTTTATATTTACACTGAAGGTGTTCCCATGATGGGTTTGGCTGGGCAAATTTGGCCAATAAGATATGTGTATTTTCATCCTCCTCCCTCTAAATAGAAATTGACACATGTCACTGCCTTCCCATCTACCGTAACATCCTTTCTTGAAAACTCCACTCGGTCCTATTGCCTAGGACGCTAAGACGACAGGGTCAGACGAGAAGAAGGAAAGTGATGGCGGCATCAAGGCGGGCAAAGGCACGCGTTGATACATTTCATTCCCCTGTCCTCGAACATAAGGTCGTTCTGGTAAGCCTATGCATGGGAAGCCTTCTCTTGTTGATGCCTCTGCCAATCCAAAAACTCACGAGGTCCCCAACCCACACTGCAGAGTTCTAGAGCGTCGATAAACCTCACTCGTTGAGCAACCCAAATGCCAAACCTTTGTTTTTGTCAACTTCAATTTCACTATCGCTGCAAATGGATTTGTCATACTTCAATTTCTCTATTGCTACAAATGGATCTGTCATACTTCGGTATTAATTATTTGTTGCCATAGTCAACAAAGACATAGATAAAAGCCAAGCCAACAAAAAAACCCGGTGAAGCACTTGCTGAATTGGAACCAGATAGATCCATCACCATTAACAAAAGGAAAGGAAAGAGCAAAGCAAGAAAGACAATCAGGCATGAAGGAATGATGCGAATCATTCTCCCCCATGGTGTGAAAACTGAGGCGTAAAGTCACAGGGGTTCATCGACCATTGGATTAATAACTCCTTATTTATTATAAATGAACATTGGAAGGATCTGAAAGAAAGAATCCATAAGAAATGCATCAAAATGGTTGGTTTTCCTTTGTCTAAATCGTAGATGGCATATCAAAGCTCACCTTGGGAAGATTTTTAATATTACCATCATAAATGAGAGTAGGGATGATTGCATAGCCTTTGATCGATAAAAGAGGTAATCTGTTCAATAATTTTGGTTTCAAAATTTTTCTTCTTCAAACTTCGATATGATTTAGATGTTGAGTAACAGTGTGTCCAAGGCTTTGCTGAAGAACATTTTCCTGAATTTTTTCCATTTATGGATCAAGCGCTTGCCTTTTTGTGTGAAATATTTTCACATGTTTGGTGCCTCCAACTTTTTTAAAAATTCCGTTGAAGACACTTTAGTTTATGTTATATTTTAAACTTTGGACTTCATGGTGAGATTTTTTACCAATTCTAGAGGTCCGATCTTAAATTTAGGTGAGCGTCATATCATCTCAAATCAAATTAGAGTATTTTGGGGCCAATAATTCGTTTTCAGAAACAACATGATTTGTCGATGTTTTGAGCCAAATCCTCCTAATGGATAACACACTAATATAGTTGTGACCATAAATGTTCACATGTATAATAAGTTAATTTTTTTTAGATTGCATTAATTAGTAATTATTAATTATTATTATGTCAAGTTGGAAAATATGATTAAGTGATGAAGGAATAAATTTGAAATACTTTAGATGATACGAAACATTTACTTTATTTTAATGGTACCTACAACCCATATATATATGTGTGTGTGTGTGTGTGTGCCATTCTATTTCAAGTTCCTCACATTTCTAAAAAATAATAATATTTCTTTATATGTTAAAAAACTTAATAATATTTCTTTATATGTTAAAAAACTTATGACCACGTTCATTCAAAGACTAAGTTGAGGAAGATATAATTTTGACCTGTTTTATAAGATTGGTTCAAGAAGCTAGGAATGACTACATATTATGATTCCAAATATGCTCATTGAAAATACAATGGATGTGAAGAATGCTGGAAATGAATAATACAATACAAGAAAGGGAACTTCGCTAAGACACTCTTGTTGTAGATGATATTCCCAAATCTTACATTCCTTCAGTGTACCTTTACACCTTTGGGGGAAATTGCTAGTTTATTTGGATTGGGGCAAATAAATAGTTTGAAGATTTTGTTTTTTGGTTTTACGAAACATGTTATTTTAAATAATGTGCATATGGTATTTATACATTTATAAAATGAAAGATTATAAAGTAATAGGTAACAAAATAATATGAAGTATAATTATATCAATAAGTGTGTATATTTTCGAATTGGAAGGGAGTTTCTAAATTAAATAGTAGAGATGTGTTCATCATAATCTTCTTTTTTAATCCTCATTGTTTAATGTTAAACCTGCTCAAGGATTAATGATAAAGCAAAATTCATTGCCATTTCATAGGAATTAAACAACCTAATAGAGATCTTTGAATTGTGTGTCATGGCAAAATCATCGAACATTTGATGCTTAACCTTGCTTGCAACAATATCCTCATCAATCTAAATCTAAATTGACCATTCCATTTGCACTCTCAGTTTTGTTTTTATGTTTACTTTTAAGAAGAGAAGATTGTAACAAATTTTTAATTCATTATCAAACTATAATATAGTAACTTAGCACAACTTTAATAAAAAATGTGGTAATATAGTAACTTAGCACAACTTTATTAAGAAAGGTGGTTGATTGGAAAGTGGTTAATATATTCCAATCGACATCTTTTTCTCTTTTTATAAATCTATGCATCCACATAATACCATTTATTATTTGATGATTTACCAAATAATTTTATAATTATATTAAATAAATGTTAAATAAAGATGGATTTAAAAATACAAAATAATTAATATTTAAAATTAGATTAGTTGCTTTAAAACGAGAGAAAAGGTAAATGCATCTTTCAGTTATCACCATAAAACAAAGGAGTTGTTTTTAGTGCGACTTTTTGAAGTTTTAGGTGCTGGAATCCAGCGAAATTTTTTGAGGTAAAATCTTAGTTTTTGTTATTCAAACTGGTTTTTTGACTCTATATATGGATTCAGCAGCCTCAAAAACCTCTAGGGCATTTCGATTGTGCAAAGTTAGCAATCAAACTTCTCTTTTCAATAAATTCCCGCTGGAATTTAGAGAAATTACACCGTAGAAAGTCAGCGTAAAAGCCTTCAAAAAGTTGCACTAAAGACTACTCGTAAAACAAATGTTTAGATAAAATAAAATTAGTTTGGGACAATTATCCATGTAATTAGAATTTCCCCATAGATTAAAAAGCTAGCGATTGTTTTTGGATCATGTCCAGTCGCTTATAGTTTGGGAATATTTAAGTCGGGTTGTGACTCTTCCAGGTTCTATACAAGGACCGAACCGCGACAGTTCGATTCGACTAAATGTATTAATTTAATGTAATTTATTGAAGATAAAATTTATTATTTAAATCTCTGTAACGTAAACATAACTGTGTTTTGGACCGCGTGGTTAAGGCGTGCCGTGTTAAATTGGTGTTTTCCCCGCGAGAGTTCGAATCTCTCCGATGACGAAGAAGATTTTCGATTTTATCTCAGCCCCTTATTACGGAAGGTAATCGTTCAATGTCCGACTGGTAGAGTTACCATAATTCTGGAGGTCTATTTGTAAAGTTCATGAAGCAAAGTTTTTATTTGTATGGTTCGACTTTTGTTTAGATGGACCTATCGGCGTTAGACAATGAGATGAAAGTAACAGTTACTTGATTCACAACCTGCGAATGCTGGATGCTGAATTGTCCACCGCTATGGCTGGAGTGGACATGATCAAATCGTGTGTCAAAGCCCTTCGTCAGGTATTTTTTTTACCCCTAATCCATCACTTCCATATCTATCTTCCGAACGGCTTATGGAATGTTTTCTGTATTGTGTTACGGAGCAACTCGGTGCAGAGTATCAGTGGTATTTTGCTGGAAATAAATGATAAACAGTGACATGATCTTGTGACACCCGATTGGCATTTGCCTCCCATTAGCCGATCGGAACATTCAACAAACCCACATTTACAAGTAAACAATTGGCACAGAGAACTTAACGAGTCCTATTTAATTCATACCACCAGTCTCGTCCATCACCAGTGACCATGAGATATACATGTGATTTTGGTTTTTATCTGGCGAAGCTAGGGGCTCAAACATAACTTCACATTCTCACCGTTGGCAGGAGATCTAAATCAATTTCCCTAAAAAAATCTAATAAGGCCCCTCGGAGGAGGGCGGTGAACAATTAAATTCCAGTAGTCTGCCTCTGCCTGCCTTGAAGAGAGGAAGCCCTACCCAACAAGCCTCCGCTGAGACATGCCCTTTGCATGTTTGGTTAACACCAAATGCTTTTACATTTTCTTACTCTAGATCTGCATATCAATCAATGTGTAATCAGGTCAACTATACAATCTGCCTATTGTACGTTAATAACTAAACTTCAAGAATAACTGAAATGCTTGGTTGCAACTTTGGGTGGAGCTTTTCAGAACGGATGTCATGGACATTTTTTGCATTTCAAACTGAAGGGATAGCTTCCAGGACTGACGGGGGTTGAGAGAGTTGGTGAGATAAACACTTTAGTACAGCCTACATTGTGGTGAAACCAATGTTGTATTTCATGCCAGTTCTATGGAATGGGGTAAGTGGTATGCATTTATGTTGCATACCACTAGATCTGCATATCAATCAATGTGTAATCAGGTCAACTATACAATCTGCCAATTGTACGTTAATAACTAAACTTCAAGAATAACTGAATTGCTTGGTTGCAACTTTGGGAGGAGCTTTTCAGAACGGATGTCATGGACATTTTTTGCATTTCAAACTGAAGGGATAGCTTCCAGGATATGACGGGGGTTGAGACGGTTGGTGAAATAAACACTTCAGTACAGCCTACATTGTGGTGAAACCAATGTTGTATTGCATGCCAGTTGAATGGGGTAAGTGGTATGCATTTATGTTGCCCTTTGTGTATTTGGCTTTGGTCTATAAGCAAACGTTCATAGTGTTGCACCTTTGCTGTGGTTTGCTGGACAGCTATAAACAGGCATGTGTTGAGGTTTGCATTGGCTCGTTTAGGGTGAGGTCTGGTTACTTAATCCACCATTTGGATAAAGGCTGTGATGAGTCATTTTGAAGGCATATTGGCATACAGAGGTCTTTGCACTTATGGAAGTCATAATAAAACTATTTGGTTCGTCTGCATGTGACTTTACTTGGAGATCACCCATCATCAAAATTTGTATATAGAAAATTATATCGACTTGTCCAATTATTGTGTCATTGGAGTGTTATCATATGCTTTGGATTTGTATATCTACTTTAGGAGCAACACTATTTTCTTCTGGATTCATGGAGATTAAACCTTATATCTGAACTGCAACTATTGTTTTATTGTTTTGGTTTTTTTACTAGACGTTTTCAAGCAATGCGAACAAATGGACTTGTGAAAGCAATTCTTTGCTTAAGTTGCCACAGTTGAGGGGATCTATTTTCCCAAATTTTCTTAGGACTTGCCTTTGGCACTGACAACAAACATTCCGCTTGGAGGAGGGTTTGAATCTTGGTGGGGAAGTAACAACGTGTCTGCTTTAGCAACCAACCAAGCCTCGTTGATTTTCTTTTCTTTTATAGATGAATTGGTCATCAGAAATGTACGATAGTTGTATGCATGTGATGATGTGAATCAAATGCTAAATCCATTTTGATTTGATTTGCCTTTTTCCAAGGAATCTTATGGTTTGCTTGTAAAGTTGAATTAGTCACTCTCAAGGTTTTTGGAAGGTTGCAGATTCATGAATAAATTTATGCAAGGTGTGGGTTGATCCATACAAAGGAGTGCTAAAACTGGGGAAAAATAGAATTCCCTCTTGTTCATTAGCCCGCCTCTCTTCTCAACAATACAATGACAAGTTATCTACAAAGCAAATGATTCACCTTGCACTCTAGTGTGGTTACCGTAGAACTTGCCAGTTTTTAGTGCATTTTCTGCTATTGGTCATTTTGTATTTTTGATATTGCAAGATTGTTTTGACTCTTGAACATTTTTAACTAGGGTGATGTCATCTATTTAAGTATTACACATTCATTACAATTCATTGTTATCGGAATTGGCTGGTTTCGTTGTGAACTAGTCAGTCATACTGTTTTAAAAACATTTAAAAAAAAGCGCCTAAAAAGTGTTCCTCTCCTTATAAACCCTATTGCAAAGTAATTGCTGCAAAAAGGTACTAAAAAAAAAGCCCAAAAAATGTTTGCCCCCTTCTAAACCCTAATGCAATGTTATTTAATGACATTTTTAGTGCTTTATTTGCCTCTTGTCAGTCAAAGAATCTTTCTGGGGATTTCCTTCATATTTTTAAGAAAAAATTGTAATGTTGCTTGTTTCAAGTAGAAATCAAAATATACTTTCACTATCAATTTCTTAAAGTTAGTGAAAGTAAATTACAAGGTAAATATCAACAGTAATGAAAGTAAATTACAAGGTAAATATCGACAGTAATGAAAGTAAATTATTAATATAAAATAAAAATTAACATTGAAACTTAAAAAGCCTCCATTTTAGGATGTTTGGTAATGGTTTCAGAGTTCTCTGACATATATTTACCTTATACTTGTAATTTAGTTTCATTAACTTTGTCTAAAAATAAATTTTAAAATTGGGACCTTATTTCAGGTTGTTTGGTAATGGTCTTAGACTCCTAGAACCTAACATGGAGAAAGTAAAAATTGAGACGTTTTTCCAATTTCAACAGACTTAATAGTTTTCACAATCTCAATACTATCTAAAATAGAACAGTGCACGTGTGGTCTTCTACATCTTGGGTTTGGGGGATTGTCGAGTTGTAGTACTAGTATATGATAAATGTTTGTGCATAATTACTTTGTGATGATGAGGGATAAAGGTGTATTCTAGTCTTTGGTTTGCCTAGCCATTGAAGATTCTGCCTTACAGCAATAGTCAAACCATTCTATCTTATCTTTTATCTGAAATGCCTTTGTTTTCATCATCGTTGGTCTAGGGAATGATTTTGATACGTTGAAGGGATTTGTTGTAATATGATCTCTTTTGGACTCTAGAGTCCATTTTGAGCCTCAATGTTTAGGTATTTTGGTTTAGATACATTATTGTCTATGTTGCACTAGTTTTCGAGACAGGGGAATAACAGGGATGGGGAAACACATCCCCGGGATGACTGGAGCACACCCCCTACAGCGGGTTCAAGCTTGTTAGCATAACAAGCTATACTATGTAATATTATGCACAGCCCTTACACTTGCCAGTTAAAAAAATCTCGAGCGGCCGTTAGACATGAGCAAAATGCAGTTTAGCTTTAGGAAACTCAAGTGTAACTATTTTAAATTTGCTAAGGTCCATGAAGGGTCTATGAGACACAGAATTGTCTCTATAACAACTATTCTTCCTCATTTCTTGTTATTGATGATTACGTTAAAACATAAAAGGAATTCCCGTTTCAATAGAATTTGCAGAATTTACAGTTGTGTTGAAAACCACTATAAAACACTTTGGTTTTGTAAAGAGATTAAATTCATATATCAGATTAAGAATAGAATTTGCAGAATTTACAGTTGTGTTGAAAACCACAATAAAACACTTTGGTTTTGTAAAGAGATTAAATTCATATATCAGATTAAGAAGGCGATTGAATAGGCATTTATTCAAGTGTTTAGTAGCATTCCAAGTCACTACTATCTGATTGTTTTCACAATGTTTGAGGTTGGGATTGTTGGAAATGTAATTAGTTTCGGTCTTCATAATTGTTGTTGTACTCATTTCAATATGTATCTTATGTAACAAACAAAAAAAGAAAAGAAAAAGTTATTATTTTAAAGCATGGGTTTCATGCTCTCTATTGATGGTCTTCTAGCTAAAAGCACGTTCTTCAAGCTTCTAGGGTTTGTTAGGTCATAGGATTTATTGTCACGAGTCAAGAGAGTCAACATCGTGTTTATAAAGATCCTTCTGGGCAAAATATATCTCGAAAAAGAATTTATTTCGAATCTAGAAAGTCCTGGAAACCTCCAAAGTACAAGTCGGCCTAAAGGAGGGAATTCAGTCCGCCTAAAGGAGGGAATATGACCCCTTGGAAAGGCTATATAAAGGAGCAGTTTGGCCTCATTTGGCACTCACTCATCAACAAGTTCGATCTCTTTTGAAAAGGTTTGATCTATAACTAGAAGAGACAAAGAACGTTGAGCGAAGGTCTAGAAGGCAAAAGAAGACGAAGAAAACTTGTTTTTGGGCTCTATCTCTCTCACACATGCAAAATTCTAGGGTTTCTGCAGCTATAAAGGAGGCTGAAATTGCAGATCTGAGTTGCATAGGAGCGAAGTGCAATATCTTGTTGCTAGATGGAAGAATACTCTATCTTGACCTCGTTGACCTTGGGAGGAGCTGTCTTGCTCAAGGAAGGTCTCAAGAAGAAGCTGGATTAGGGTTTCTACAACAGCTTACAAGGCCAAAATTGCAGGGAAGAGGCTGTAGTCGAAGTTGATAGAAGCTGGTTTTGCTGGAAGGGCTGACTTGGTACTTGGAGAGGGACCTGGTCTAGGGTTTGGGTCTCTGTTGTCTCACTTGACGCAGATTCTATAAGAAGAAAAGAGTTTTTTGGGTTTACCCCTTGGAGGGTTTTTTCTCGGCTTGGAGCCTAACTTCTATGTCCACTATCTTTACTGTTTTGTTCTTGATATTTGTTTGATGAAGAAGATCTAATAAAGATACACAAGAATAATAATAAAGTTCACAAACAAGTATTAAGGTTAAGGAAAATTGGAATTAATAGCTGCCACATTGCATTTTCCAGCAGGGATGGTGGAAGCACTAGACTTTGAATGACTCCTGGAGACCCATATACAACATGTAAAAGCTGACATGACCCAAAAAATGTGAAGAACAAGAGCAATAACCACAATGATCATCCTTTTGGAATTTTGCATTTCTTGTTTTCTTAACATGGTGGCTTTGTGTTAAAATTGGACAACTAGGTCCAAACTCCATGTTGTGATGCTCAGATGAAGATACCAATATTTTTATTGGGTTCCTCTTTCGGAGAGGTGTAAGATCGATATAAAATTGATCTTAATCTAATGAGCGGAACATTTATTTTGAATTTATTTTTAATAATTTGAAATATGTGCAGGTCGGCCTTAAGGTTTTACACCCCCAGCAGATGTGTCACACACCTCAATGATGGATATATATACAATCAACGTTGGAGAGCTTTTTCACTCACTCTCAACTCACACATCTCCTCCTCTGATTGGATACGAGCATCTGAGAAGCAATTCTCATGTGGGAAAAAGGATGAAGTTGCTGAAGCTGGAAAAAGGACGAAATTTCTGTAGTTAGGGTTTCTGGGAAAGTTTGACCAGCGTTGACTTTGGTCAATGCATGGTCCGAATTGGCTGAAATTTGGTGGAGAGTTCGATTTTTGAAGGTCGTACTCATTGCACAAAAATCGAGGTCAAAAGGTTGACCGAAGTTGGAGCTGCGTTGACTTTATTGCTGCTGCCATGCGTTGCCTTTTCTGGACAGCATTGACTTTTATGGGGTTGACTTTGAGTTGACTGGGTGACTGATTTGAGGACTGTTGTGACACATTCTGGGTTGGCCGATCAAGAAGACTTTGCTGGTTAATTAAACCAGCCTAAAAATACATCGAAACTTAATGGAATTCAACAAATAAATAATCAAAATTAGTGTACTTTAATTATGCTAACCAGAAAAGTAAACAATTTTGCAATTCAATACTTGATTAGATGGATTTCTGCACAAATATGTTTGCTGTCCTATTGAACAGGGCTGCAAATCTGCAATTAAAATGCTCTAACAACAAGCGAAAGACTCAAAATTTTCGTTAGATATAACATATAAGTAGTCAATTTTGTTCCACTAAAAATATCCTAACCAAAATATATAAGTATTTTGAGTTTCAACAATTGATTGGGGTTTTCGTGTAAAAACGCTTGCTGCCCTGTTTTAGCAGGTCTGAAATTCTTTCAAAAATGCAGAAATCAGCAAGAAAGCCCCTTGATAAGCCACCCAAATATGTTGGAACACTTCCATATGTTAGATCTACGGGTGGGAAGGCCTAAAGACCAAAGTACGATCTGTTAAGACCAACTTTAAGCCTTGGAGCTATACTAAAATTGAATTTCCAACAAGCTGAAAGTTTTCTTTTAGAAGTCTTGGGGTCAAATTTTTTTCGGTAAATAACCCAATTTTTTTTTTGAGCTTCTAATAATAATTTAAAGGGCTGAAATAAAAAATTCCAAGCTACAAATTAAGATAAAAACGGATAAAATAGATCTGAGATAATACAAGGCAAAATTAAAAACTTACTTGATATATAGAGCCTTGTTGCATACTTTTTTGGTGAACTCTGCAATTTGGAAATTTTTAACAACCTGTACTTGCAGATTTGCACTTAGAAAATTAGATATACAGGTGTAAAATATGCAAATAACTCAAGGAAACCAAATATATCTATTCTTTGGTTAAGATTTAAATTATGTTCTTTTTCTCCAAGCTAGCTAAAACGATATGAAAATCAAAACAAGCTAGTAAAATAAAACAAAAAAGAAAAATTAAAAAAAAAGGTTGCTTCTAGGATTTTTGTAAATAAATGGTTGAGAAGGGAGACTTTACTTTTATTTTTTCTTACCACTTTGCCAAATTACGATTACAACCCTCTTTTTGTTAGCTTTTCCTTGAAGACTAAGAGTGAATGAAGACTTGGGGGTGAAATTAGCCCCCTCAAACCAATGTAGAATTGCCTACAAATAAAATTTTATCTCTCTTGGAGGATCTACTCCTTTGAGATGCCCCAATTGCTATAACAACAATGCCACCAATATCCCACAAATTTGGTTGAAGATTCCCCCTAGAGGGCTTTCCCAACAATTAGTTTTGTGTCTTCTTAATGATAGCTAATGGGGAGATAAGAATCTCTGACGTGATTTTCTGTCCCTTAATGGAGCACTGAAACAACTTTGTGATAACCAAAGTTATACCTACAAGTTAGTCTATTAAGCATAAATTAAAGGCTAAAGCTAAGAAAAGAAAGCATAGAAGAATTAATCCAATACACAATATGGAGAGTATTTTGCAAAAATGGTTTCTTATTGCAATAACATTAATGATTGTCTGCCCCTTAATGGAGCACTGAAACAACTTTGTGATAACCAAAGTTATACCTACAAGTTAGTCTATTAAGCATAAATTAAAGGCTAAAGCTAAGAAAAGAAAGCATAGAAGAAGTAATCCAATACACAATAGAGAGAGTATTTTGCAAAAATGGTTTCTTATTGCAATAGCATAAATGATCTCAGTCGACAACCTCAAATGGGAGAAGGAGCTAGCATTTTACAAGTTTCATTGCTAATGGTTAGTTTTCCTCCTCGATTAAAATAATAATATTTGACTTGTCATCCACAATGAATTTGAAGACTAAGTCAACTCGAGAAAAATAATATTTAGATTTGGTCGTTGTATGGTAAATTCTCATTCTTGGCCCGTAGAAATTTATGTTGCATATGGTCATTGGCAAAATTTGGCCTGTTGATGCTTGTACGGACCTAGCACCTTGAGATCGGTTCTCAGTGTTTATCGTTTCAATACCATGATAATTTTTCTGTGAACCTAACACCCAACAGTGGACTCTTTATTAACCTAGTAGATATAGATCTACTGAATAAATGCACAACTAGGTTCTTAACATAATTAGCGGAAGTAAACTTACACCAATTTCAATCACATGCGACACACAGCTTCTGGCCAATAAATTAGTTCTTCATTAAATCTTAGTCAGAATCTACTTGGGCTCCCATCCTCGGATAATGGCCCAACTGAAGAAAATGCAATTACAACATTCCCTGGATCCTAATCTAGCTGATCAGGACCTAGATCTATCTTAGTTCTCCTTGGCTGATCTGGATCTCCAATGCTGCATTTTTCTCAGACCCAATATACTAGAATGGAAAACCTCCACTCACCCCTGCTATGTGCAAATCCACACAAATTACCTTGTGGACAACACCATGCAGCATTAGGTCAATAGTCTTGGTGGACAGTGGCTTAAGCATGGGCATGGATGGGCCCATGGGATGGCAGCTCAATTCCTGCTAAATTAATTTTACAGGTTAAGTAAAAATCAATTGCTAAATTCTTGAGTCACTTTGGAGTCTGAGTTTCTACAGGTTCCTCTCGTTTCAAGAAAAGAACTAAAACTCAAGCTTGGGCTTTAGGATGAGCTCCCTTACTAGATGATTAATTTGAAAACCCAAAATGAGTTTTATCAAAAATTATGAACAATTCCATGCCTGTTAGATCCCCTAGAATCTAATGCTATTGAAATACATGGTTAACCAATACCTATGATCTTCCAATCACTGATCTACATAATTTTTTTTGGGCTAAGCCACAACATCTCTACTACTGACATGACAATTAACATACATGATGATTAGAGTTGTTGGTTATTGACCATGCTTTTATAAATGAAGCATAAACCAAGGTTGTCACGCACTGAAAAACTCAAACTATTGCACTTATGTGAAAGTTGTTGTTCATATCTCTAATGATGGAAATTGATGTATGCTGCAAACCAGGATATTTGTAGTCTGGACTCTGGATAACTTCTTCCTTGAATTTTTTGTGAAAGATAGAACTTTGGTGTTATTTCAGAAGCCGTGAAGTTTTTACTATATACATTCATGTTAGTCATGAAGGGGCTCTGCTGCTTCTGTTTTGGTGAAGCATTTTTTGGATCTTGTGTTGGTGGAAAAAGATCATTTCTTAAGTGTCAACTTGCTCAATTTAGAATTGTACATTACATTTGCTCTTGGTTATTGTACTGAAAAAATGATTATGTTTCTTAATTATTTTTTTCCCAACTGCCCACTAAAAACATCTAATTTTTGTAGACCAAAAAATCATCCAGTTTAAGAAATAAATAATCTCTGAGGGTGACTGAAAGGAATAGCCTAAATGGAAAAATTACCTTATATTTCTCACTTTCTTTGTGCAGATCTCTGATCAGGTACTTGATTCAATTTTTTACTTAGATGCTGGTTCAGCAGAGGCATTTCAATATATTGGTGGGCTTCCGATACTGTTGGAGCTTGGAGCTCGGGCTGTTTGCAGTCTGGAGCATGCGTCGCCCCTTGATGTTGTATGCAGCATAAAACTTACATGTGTGCTTCAATCAAGTTATTTTCACATCCAATAATTTACTGCTTAACCCGTTGCTAAATTGTTTGTGATTTAATGTTTTAGGTTATGCAACAAGTGACTAATTTACTATCGATTTTCGCCTTGCATTTTGGTATAACACAGATATTAGAATATTTTTATTGGTATTATGTCTTTTTTTTACACTTTGGTTCTATTTTTCAGGAGGTTACCCATTTTAGTGCTATAGGTTGAGCATGCTCAACTGGGGTTTTTTCTTAGATTATTCTTGAAGCAACTTTTAAGAATACCTTCAGGTTTTGTATGTGCATCAATAGATGGTCAGTTGCTTATAGTAGAGAAGCTAATAAGATAATAAGTTTACCTGTAGGCTGTGGGGTATGATGCCAATGTAGATATTCAACAGCGAAATGACAATTTAGACCATGATGATACTATGAAGCCAGGATTTGTATTCTAGTGTAAAATAATAAAGGCACTAGGAAACAACTCTTGAAATCCTAATGGTTATTGTTTTATAGAGATTTTTTTTCCCTTTTAATGCTTCCATCATCCTCCATGCTTTTCAATCCATGATGGCTTATCGTCCTCATTTTGCTATAAGATAAGATAAAATAATTTTATTAATGTACAATGAATGACCACAAAAGTAGTTCAATGGGACTAAAGGATACATCCAGTATGAGTACAATGTGGGAGTGCTAACAAAACTCCTAGAAAATGCCAAAGCTAAATCTAGGATAAAATGAAGTAAAGAAGAATACGACAATAGAACAACCTCATAAACATCTATATAACTAGATCAAATGCCCCAATGATTCAGAATACTAAGTGAATAAGTCCAAGGCTGGAGGTCGATGATGTCAAGAATACCTGAGTCTAATATTTGATGGCAAGGAGGGCCACAGTGGCACTGGCTCGATATCGAAGTCTTTTGGATCCAATGAGGTGCTTGGTTTCATGGTCTTGGGGGGGATGTAGGAGCGAGGGATACTCCTAGCATTCAAGGCCAAAGGAAAGAAGCTCTAGATAGGTCTTTGGTTGCTCTGTTGGGGTTGGGGAGGAGTCCTTCGAGGTGGGTGAGGGGGCACTTCGCATCCAAACGTATGAAACTAATCCCTTTGACTTCCCTGCAAGTGCCATGATGAATAAATTCCTCGGAATACGATGGACAAGGGGGTGGCCCCTTGTTCTCCAAGTAGTAGACCTGTGGTGTTCCCAGTGGGTCTGAGGGCACATAAACGACTCCATGGGTCTTCATATGAATCAAAGATGCCTGTAGATCCTTTGCAAGGGCTCGAGTGATGGAATGAATGCTGCCATGACATCGTACAAGTCTTGGGACACCTGCTAAGAGTGTGGGGCTCCTGTGGGGCCTGCTGGGCATAATGTACCAAGCACATCACCATCATCCCAAAAGTGGATCACTAGTGGTCTCTGAAGATCGATGAGGATCCGTGGAGTGTTGTCTGCTGCTATGGAGGCCCATAGCTCTCTTGCACACCCTATATGTGCCAATGTAGCCCTCTGGGGGTTAGGATCCCGTATAGGGAGACCAAACCCAAATGGAAACCACCTGTAATCCTGGATAAGATCCAATGCATCTCTTAGGCTTCCAGTACAACGAGTCATTAGAATAATCATGTAAAAGAGCTTACAAATCATGGATAACAAAGTGGGCACTTCACAATGGCATACCCTTCTGTAGCGAGCTTTGGTATGTGCTAATGTCTCCCTGTCCCGAAGGGGGTTAGCCATGTACCTTATTAAGTGGTTTCAACCCTTAAAGGGGATAATAGGTCCAAGGTACATCCTCTGAATGGGGGTGGTAAGTAATAAATAAGTGAAACGGAGTAGGGAATGAGAGGGGCAATCCTGGGCCACATATCGGGGCATAGGGGCAGCCAGATAAGGGGAAGCCCACACCAGGGTATATAATGTCTAGGAGAGAGCAATTGTGGTACATGAGGTTTCTCGACCTTGATTTTTCCACCCTTCTTTATATACCTTATGCCTTTTATGAATTTTCTTTAATTAACTGCTCTGGGTTCAAGGATAAGAGCATGATGTGTCAAATATAATAGTGATTACCCCTTTCAAGATAGGGTGGGTCATTGCCCTCCAAGGGGTTGGGACAATCATGGGTTCCTGTATGACAAAGGACGCCCATGTGCTAATTATTTTTGTCTCAACCATCTTTTGCATTTTGTGGTACAATTCCCTGTTAAGTGTGGCCAATTATTCTTTTTCTTTTTCTTTTAGCTGTTTCAAACTTCGAGGCATTGTTCCAGGCCTGACCCAAGGTGGGGGCAAGGGGATAGGGAGGTTGACCCCATGTGGACCCATGGGAGCTATGTGGACCCAAGCGGGAAAAATGATAAATGGGAGTATAATGAGTGGAAGGGGAGTAATGCATGCGGGTAAAGAAGCGGGACCACGCACCTAAAGTCGAGATTTCCCAAGTAGTACCACCCTAGAACCAAATGGTCAATAAATGAGATCCCATGAGACTAAGATGCAAGGGTAACACCCAAAATAGATCAAGGGGACAAGAGCACAGACTAAGCCCACTCTTTCCGCCAAATCCCCCCATCAATCCATGCCCACAAGTATCCATGGTAAGTAAACCCAATACTCAATTACCAAATGACAAGACATAGCTTTAGATTCGGGAGGCCCGCCTTCAAACATACAATCAATATAGATGGGTGAGGGGCCATATGGCTGGCTCGGGTGGCAGAGAATGGCAAAACGAGTTAGTAGGAGGCTGCAAGGGGCTGTTGGTTGCCGGCTGAGGTCCATCATGGAGAAAAAAATTTCTCCTAGGGATATCACCCACGAAGTGGTGGGTAACATGCCCTATGACGTCTAGCCTTTGAATTGCCTCTGATGAAGTCGTTCTGCCTGTCTCTGTCGAGGAAATCGCTGCTCCGGCACTCTGGACCCTCTCCCCGACCTTTGGAACTGAAAATGATTTTTCCTCTAGCCAAATCGAATTGCTCCTCTGTAGCAACTGTGTAGTCCTCTACGCTGCCTCACTAGGAATTTCTCGGCCTCTTGCTGCAGCCTCTCAGGATCTGGAAAACTTCCTCTGGATCACTGTCTCTGCCTCTCACTGACTATGCTTTGATCTCTGGCTCTCCGGCAACAACTACTGCTCTCTGGAAATCGATCTGCCAAGGAAATCAATCTGCTGATGTATCTTCTCCAAGTGCCCATTGACTTCTTCTTATAACCTCTGTTGGGACTCTAACGACCAAGATTAAATCTTAATCAAGGGATAAGATAATCTTGAAGTCGATCTGTGTGAGTTTCTAGAGATTTCTCACCTTGACTTAATTAATTCTGATTAACAACCATATTCCTTAAGTTTAGACGTAGGAAATATTTAAAAATTTGGTAATAATTTAATTAAGCCATCTCTAGGTGGAATTTCCAGAAACGATTTCTGGGTTTTGGAGATTTCATGTATTCTAGCCTCTCCACCAAGTTTCGTTTCTAGAACACATCCGATGCTACAAAAACTAATATAGACCAATATGTTATTGCTGAAATAAAACACTCTTAACAAATGTCTAATCAAGTTCCGAAGAAACAATGACATGCAATATAGTTTTCCTTAAAATGCTTATACATTCAAGTATTTTTAGTATCCAATGCCTTGTCCTTGGAAGGTGGAGTGAATGAAAGAAAAATTTTCTCCAGGTAACATATCTTGGGGAAAACCCTCAGGCACTTCTCCTCATCCTGAGGATGGTACCCAGAGTAAACTCTAGATCCTTCAAGGCACAAGGTCAGGTCAACAATAGGCTTGGAGCCATTGCAACAATATACTCATCTTGAGCTCAACATGTCACTTATGGGAATAGAACATGGGTGGGGAGGATAACACTCCATGCCACAACCACTTGAGTTAGACCCAATTGACCAATGAATGAAAGACAACTTGTGAGGAAAATGATGCTGTTCGAATCTCATGAGTTTGTGTACTTTAAGAGTTAAATATTCAAAAATGCCAGAGCTATGCTAGATAGATGGATAGAATTCTTATACATAAGTATGCTTCTATAGGTCCCTAATCATTGTTAATTATTGTAGCTCAGACAAGTCTTCTATCCTTGAGAGGTGTCATTGAGGCTAGGAACACTAAGGAATTAATTATCTCCAAGCCCATGTAATTTTTCCTAAGTTTCACCTAGGAAAATATCTTAATTATGTCAATTAGTGATTTTTAAATATTTCCTAAATCTAAACTTATGAAAAGTGGATAATTAATTGACATTAGTTGAGATAAGATCGATTTACCTCTAGAAGCTTGTAAAAATCTTCTAAGTTGATCTTAGCCATCGATTGGATCAAGTTAACTTCTAATCGTGGCCATTCATTTGTGAATGTGAGATTATAAAGGGAGATCGATGGGCAACATTGGAGATCATTCTAGTTGGGTGAGTTTTCAGTGAGACACTAGGAGGGATTCAACAACAATGATTGAGGAAAGATTTCTGGGGTTTATTCTCCATCTTAGAGACTTATAGTTTTATGGCTTTTAGAGGGAGTTTAGTTGGCTGAATTATTTTATGCAGGAGGAGACTGAATTAGCTAATGCAAGTTTGCCAGTTTTCCAGTGCGAATTGCCAGAAGGCTAGATCTAGTTGGCAGTTACAAGTTGCTAGTTGCCAGTGTGAATGGTTGAAGGTAGTGCGAGTGGTTAGTGTGAATTGTTGGGGTAGTGCGAGTTGCCAGATCGAATTGCCGAGAAGGGTAGTGTGTTCCCAGTAAGGCAATGTGAATTGGTAGAGAGCCAATGCGAGTTGTTGGAGAGGCAATGCGACTTGTAGAAGAGGGCTGCGAGATATTTTCTATAGCCAATTTGTTCAGTTGGATTGAAGATCTAATTTTTTTGGAGCTTTGCCAGTGTCAGGCAAGCAATTGATGTAATTTCTCAATAACAGTTTTTGCTAAAGATACTAATAAAACCATCAGACTTAAAAGTGGTTTTCCTCACATTGGGGTTTTTCCAGGGACGTTTTTCCAAAAATACTGGTGTCAATAGTGTGATTGGTTTCTTGTATATTTCGCTACAATTTTTGTTTTGTGAATGGTGTTGTTCATGTTATTATTCATTAATTCCAACAAAAGAAATAATTTGCTGTGAACAGGTAATGGGAAATAATTAACTAGGCCAATAGCATTTTTTGGGTAGCTAGAAATTTCACATGGTACCAAAGTAGCTACAACACTGGGGTTTTATTTGATTTAAGCGTGAATGTTTCAAAGTAGAAGTTAAAGGTTTTCACACAGATCGATTCTCTTCTTTTTTCCCAAGGAAAAATCTTAACTTTCATTAATAAGTTGAAAATTACATGCTCTAGATGCTTCATGGAAGCATATGTCAAAAGTGGTGGCCAGGCCACATTCAAATATAAGTAGTCTGTTATAATACATCTGTCCAGAATAAATACATGAAGTTAAGCCATAACATATAACTGATAAACATATAGAGAGTTGTCAGAAAGCAAAATAATCCATCCAAAATAAGGGCAATGCTGCCCCTGTGTTGGTCCGTCATCATATGGTCTGTGGAAATATTGATAGAACTGATGACCATTCTGCTCTTGGATCATCCATTGATCCCTTGGCTGGTGTGCTGCCTCCTTGGAAAGTGAATCGGAAAGGTGATTCCTCTCTCCGTAACTATGATGACAAGAAATAATATCAAATTGAGATTTCAGAAGAAGGACCTTATCCAACAGGTTCCGAAGTGTGTGCACGTGACAAATAGATGGCTGGTTGAACCAATCTATGATAAGTTTTGAGTCACCAAAAATCTGAAGTTGACTGCATCCTTTTGATATTGCAAAAGAGAGAAGGTGTCCGAGGCAAGAAAGTTCAACATAATTGTTAGTGCCTCTGTCGAGGCCCATTTTTAATTTGAAAAAATGTCCCTCATGAAGGTATAATGCCGCTACCGCACCATATGCAATTTGCTGTGCAGATCCATCAAAGTATGCCCAAGGATATGATTTGTCGATATCTTCAGGAATAACAGTTCCGTGAGGATGATTTATAGCCACACCAAGGATCATGTGATATAAGGAGATGATGTGAGCTGATATGATGGTTCTGTTGGGAGGCTTCTCATGGAAGATGAGGCCGTTCCTGGCGAGCCAGGTGCCCCAACAGGCAAGTAAAGGGAGATTACAGAGCTTAAGGGGTTGGGCATTGTTCCACCAAGCATCCCAAGCATTGGCTACATATGGGCCATTCCATGACAGTTTGATATTAAGGATATTGATCAATTGATTCTAGAGTGCAGAGGATGTAGGGTAGTGCAAGAACAGGTGATCTACATCCTCAACCGCACTCTTGCAGAGAGAACAACATGAGGGGCCAAGGAAAGAGTGTTTCTAAAGATTGACTCCAGTAGGTATGTTGTCATGAAGAATGCACCACATGAATAATCTGGCCTTAGGTGGACATTTCAATTTCCATAAGGGGCACCACCACCATAGAATCTCCAGTGGGTGATGATTGGCATAAATAATAGGATAGCCATCCTTTTGGGAATAATAATCGTGTTTCGAGGAGGCCCATATGAGTTCGTCATCTCTGTTCGTAATCCTAACATGTGACTCTGCCAATGCATTAGTGTAATTGGACTAATCTTGCTGCCAAGGTGGTGGAATGTGAAGTTCTTGGTACGATTTCCTGGCTTGTGAGAAAATCGTGGTATTGTCAAGGTCTACAGCATGATCAAGTGTCGTAATACTAGCGTCTTCCAAGAATTGAATGAACTCGGGTGGGAGAAGGTGAGCATTTCTGCATCCAGACTAGGGGTCCCTCCCAATCCGTACTTGTCGACTAGAGCCTATTCTCCAAGCCAAACCTGTTTTGATATGATCAATAGAGTTCAATATGGCTCTCTAGATTGAAGATATATTGGCCTTGTTCCAACACTAGCTCCTAATCCAATCAATAGGGCGTAAAGGGTTGATGTACTTCTGGATGACAACCTTATTCCATTAGTTCTCAGCAGTAAGAATCTACCATCCCAATTTGGCCGTTAATGCTTTGGAGAAGGTAGGGAGATCTTTTATACCCCAGCCCCCCCACTTCTTGGGTAGAGCAATAATATCCCATCTAGTCCAAGCAAAGGTGTGTCCATCTTTTGAACCCTTCCAAAGAAACCTGCAACAAATCTGTTGTATTCTAGAGAGAATACCCATGGGGATCCAGGAAAGAGACATCCAATATATTGGAATAACTTCTAATACAGATTTGATAAGAACAGGGCGACCATCACGTGAGAGCCAACGATGATACCAATCATTGGGTCAACTTTCAATTTTAGCAACCAACCAAACCAGTCAACTATTTTATAATTGGAAGGTTTACGTCTAAAACCAGGATACTTAAGACTCTCATCAAAGCCGAGAGATGTAAGGAAATCTCTGGAGAGAAAAGTGAATATTCATGTTGTGAACAACCCAGTGATGACTAAGTGGATTTAGTGTGATTGCATGACATACCTGTGGCTTTGCAGAATAATTTGAGCGCTGAATTAAAGACTGATGAGTCACTAATAGAATCATTTAGGAAGATGAGTACATCGTCCACAAAGAGGAGATGTGTGAGAACACAATTCTCAGCAATCTTGATGCCCTTTAATCTTCCTTGGAGTTTTTGATCAGCCAGTAGTCTACTCGGTCCTCCCATGACTGGCATAAACAAAAGAGGGGATAAAGGACATCCTTGACGAAGACCACGTTCAACATGGAAGAAGTTGGATGCAACACCATTGATAAGGACACTGAAAGATACATAGGTGATACAATTCATGATCCAATTGATGACTGTAATTGGAAACCCCAAATGAGTAAGCAACATTCTCAAAT
Organism: Pinus albicaulis; assembly: GCA_034641835.2. Classification (NCBI taxonomy): domain Eukaryota; kingdom Viridiplantae; phylum Streptophyta; class Pinopsida; order Pinales; family Pinaceae; genus Pinus; species Pinus albicaulis. Next base: position 319,180,837 of record CM076576.1, on the reverse strand, counting down.
ATACCCAGCTGGTCTGATCAAATGCCTTTGCTAAGTCATTTTGTAAGGATCATGCCCTTTATGCGCTTAATGTGCATAGAGTGAAGGCCCTCCTGTGCTATGCCAATGGCATCACGGATTTGTTTATTGTCCAAGAAAGCGAATTGCTCTTGGGAAATAATAAATATGGATTAGATATGATAGGCTTGAGCCTGTTGGCAATCTTATAAATGCAATTGCAAAGGGAGATGGGACGATAGTCATTGAAGGAGGATGGGTTGTCAATTTTAGGAATGAGGGCAATGAAAGTAGAGTTGAAGGCATCATACATACGTCCAGTGATCCTAGATTCTTCAATCACACAGAGTAGATCATGACCCAGTAATTAAAAAAATGATAAATAGAAATCAACAGGCCAACCATCCGGACCCGGGCTCTTATCCTTTTTGAACCCTTCAAGTACCGCTTCTAATTCATACGTAGAAATAGGTAGATTCAGATCCTCTGTTGTTCCTTCATCCACAAATCGGGGGAAAGGTCCAACAATCTTGATAATTTCAGATAAAGAGGCTTTGTGAGGTGCTTTGTAAAGACGACTGAAATGGGATATACCCAATGAGGCTAGCTGATTGAAAGATGAGACAGGTTGTCCTTCCTCATTGTCCAGAGACCAAATAGTGTGAATGGCTTTGCGACCTTGAGCCAATTGTTGGTAGAATTTGGTATTGTCATCCCCAACAAGTAACCAAGTAGCTCTGCTTTTGAGCCTCCAAGTCAATTCTCTGTCCTTAAGAATACTAAGTCTGTCTGCTAACAACTTGATGACCCGGTCCTTTGATGCAACCGATGAAAAACCACCATTAATAGGATCATCCAGCCTGGCAAGCTCCTCTTAAATTTGATTTAAAGCAATGACATCCTGAATCCACTTTGGCCCATTCAATCATTTTCTTTTTGATGCAGAGCAACTTGTTGGCAAAGGATGAAGTGACTGATTGTTTTGGAAGAGTTCAATTCTCTTCTATTCAGATTTATTGGAGCTTATTGTTCAAGGGTTTCATAAATGGCTTCAGCTGGTTTGAGAGATCAAGATAGACTTAATGGTGCATCAAACTTTGGTATCTGGAAATCTAGAATATTATTATTGCTGGAGGAGCATGGACTGAAGGAATATGCAACATCTATTGTTGTCGTATCAACAGATATAACAAAGCTAGTGACCTACTGCAAGGAGGATGCTAAAGCTAGGTGCATTATCTAAGATAGGGTCAATGGTCATATCATTCCCCATATTGTAGAATTGGATAGGTGTAAGATGTGGGATGCCATCCTAAATCTGTTCTAGAGTGCAACTGTGAATAGGAAATTGATCCTTAGAGAGAAGATATGAGACACCAGACAAAACAAGGGAGAAGGCGTTGTCAGTTATCTCACCAGGGTCAGACAAGTCAAAGACGAGTTAGCAGTTGTCGGGGAAAAGATAGATGATAATGAGCTTGTGAGAACTCATGGATTTTCGAAGTAGCGGGATGTGTTTGTCCTAGTGATTAATGGACAACAAGACTTGCCTGATTAGGATCATTTGTGGAGTGATTTCACTTAGGAAGAGCTTAGGTTGAGCATTGTCAGTGGCAATAATAGTAAAAGCCAGAAGTGTGAGGATGGCTAAAATGTTGCTCTTGTAGGAAAGGGCAAGCCAAGAAAGGCTTAAGCAAAGGGTCTAACTCCAAGCGAGAGAAGAAAAAGAAAGACTTGTTTAAAATCAAGTGTTTTGGATGTAGTCGACATGGACACTATGTCAGTTAATGTTCAAACAGAAAGAAAGGTGATAAGAATAAGTAGTAGACAACAACTTCAACAGATATTGATGATTTGTCTTCAAGACTAGAAGATAGGTTCATTCTCATAGCTTGCCTATCTAGCTCGAGCACCACAAGAGTCTGGTATATTGACAGTGGATGTCATGTCACATGATAGGGGTTAGACAATATTTTTCCAGCTATAAAGAAGAGGAGATAGCCTTCCATATTGAAATGGGAAACAAGTCCAAGTGTACTCCAATTGGGAGAGGGATAGTTGCATTTTAGAGGGAGTCAGGCGAAAATATCTATGTTACAAAGGTGTTGCACGTGCCAAGTTTGGGAATGACCCTGATTTTTGTTTATGCTCCTCAGGATAGGGGATATGACATATATTTTCGAGGATAGAAGGTGTATTTGAAGCACCAAGATTGGAAGTTATTAAAGGAGATTGGGGTGAGAAGCAACAAGTTTTACATGTTGCACTTAGATGCTCCAAAGGCACTAGTTAGCAACAACAATAGTAGCAGAGATATGGGAGAGCTATGTCATAGGAGGATGGGTCATATCCATCATGAAGCACTTAAGTTGCTCAGAGAGACCGTGACAGATATTCCAAAGGTGAGTGCAGAACATGATGACATGTGTAGAGGGCGTGTGCTTGGGAAGTTCGAAAAGGAAACATTTCCAAGGAGTGACAATAGAGCCAAGGGTGAGCTTGTTTTGATACATTCTGATATTTGTGGTCCATTGTCCATTAAGTCTCTCAAGGGTTATGAGTATTTCGTGACCTTTGTTGGTGACTTCTCTAGGAAGACCTAGATGTACTTCTTGAAGACACAAGATGAAGTCTTTAGTCGCTTCCAAGAGTTTAAGGCTCTTGTGGAGAACTCGACAAGAAAGAAGATAAAGGTACTCCAGATAGATAATGGGGGCGAGTACATTGTGTAAGCCTTCAAGGAGTTTTGCGCCAAGGAGGGAATCCAGAGAGAGTGGATAGCTCCATACAACTTGTGGTAGAATGGGGTTGTAGAACGTAAGAGCAAAACTATAGTTGGAGCAGCGAGGGCCATGCTATATGATTAGAACATGCCTAGATATCTTTGGGCAAAAGCATGTAGCACAATAATTATATTCAGAATAGGGTTCCACATAAGGTATTGGGAAAGATGACACCCAAGGAGGCATTTGCAGGGAAGAAGCCAGAAGTCAATCCTTTCAGGATTTTTGGTAGTATTGCATATTGTCACATTCTAGCTTAGAAGCGCACCAAGCTAGATTCAACAGGAAAGAAGGGGTATTTCGTTGGTTACAACGAAACATCAGAGGCATACAGGATCTATATTCTAGGGAGTCAGAAGAATCATCGTGAGACAAGACGCTAATTTTTAGGAGGAGAAAGCCTTAAGGAGATCTCGCGAGTTGCCAATAGTTGATGTTAGCAAGCAAAAGCTCCAAGGGTTGAACAAGTACCTCAGGTGCAGGGCATGAACATAAGTACAATAACTAGTATAGGCACATGTACATGTGTTGAGGAGAGTTCACAACATGTGGAGCAAAAACAAGATGAGGAGCTTGAATCTCCACCCACTACATGTGGGAGAAGGAATCACAAGGTGCTTCAGACATTGAGATATGTACAAGGGTTTATATTAGCTCCTAGATCGAGCACCAGGGACAAGAGACCACCAGAGAGATATTCTGGTTACAAGGCATTGATGAGTGAGCTTATTGACAATGAGCCTTCCAACTATGAAGAGGCTGCACAACATTAGGTGTGGTAGGATGCTATGGTCGAGGAGTATAATTCTATCATGCAAAATGATGTTTGGGAGGTGGTGCCTAGACCATTGGATAGGGCAGTGGTTGGTTCCTGCTGGATCGACAAGATCAAGCATGCTGCAGATGGCAGCATAGAGAAGTTCAAAGCCATGTTCGTGGCCAAGGGGTTCTCTCAGAAAGAGGGAATAGATTATGAGGAGACGTTTGCTCCAGTGGCTAGGTATACTTCCGTTAGGGCTGTGATCTCACTTGCAGCATAGATGGAATGGCAGATCCATCAGATGGATGTCAAGACGATGTTCCTAAATGGAGTCATAGAAGAGGCGGTGTACATCGAGCAACCAAAGGGTTTTGAGATGCATGGGGGGGGAACCAATGTATGCAGATTGAAGAGAGCACTATATGGGCTCAAGCAAGCTCCCAGGGTGTGGTATGGTTTTTTACTTGCTATAAATGGGCTTCGTGAAGAGTAAGGGAGTGGTATTGTTGGAAGTGAACCAATCATTCTCGTTTTGTACGTGGATGATCTATTCTTGGCTGGGTCACCAAGGCTCATAGAAAATTGCCAGAGGGACTTAGCAGCAAAGTTTGCGATGAAGGAATTGGGGTTGATGCACTATTTTCTAGGACTCGAGGTGTGGAAGACAAATGGGGAGATCTTCCTTGGTCAACAAAGATATACTATGGAGATTTTGAAGAAATTCAGGATGTTGGACTCTAGACCCATGTCAACACAAATGATAACCAATTGGAGGAAGATTGATGCATCGAAGCAGGAGGCAGTGGACCCCACCTAGACAACTTATTATTTGTTAGTAGTATAGTTGTGTTCTAGTCTCAAATGATGCTAAGAGGCTAAGGAACACAAGATCTCCAAAACCCAGAAAAGGTTTCTCAAGACAAGACTCAAAAGCGCTTTAATTAAATTAATTAGTCAATAATTTAATTATTTCCTAACTTAGAGAAGTTGGTTAATTAGGGTTAATTAAGTAAGGTAATTCAATTATGCTCTAGAGACTTTTATTGATGGAGTCAAAGTGATCTAAGACATTGACTGGGATTAGATCTTGGCCATTGGTTGCCCAACAAAAGCTTATAAGAGCAAGTCAAGGGCTTGGAAAAAAGGCATCGAGTATCATTTGGGCAGTTCAACAACCCAATTTGTAGCATTTAGCAAGGGCGCAGTTGAAGCTAGGGAAGCATTAGAGCAAGGGTTTTAGGAGAGATTGAGAGAAAAGATGCAAAGAAGAGATTCCCAATGATTTTCTAGTGTTAAGAGTGGCAGGAAAAGGGAGGCCGAATTATTTGCAGAGGAGGCTAAATTCTGTAGTGGGAGTTAGCCAGATTCCAGGTGTGAGTTATCAGAAGGAGCACCGATTTAGCTGCTAGTGCCCATGTCTATTCCCGGGAGGCAGAGTGAATTGATTCTAGAGGTAGAGGAAGGCAGGACGACTTGGTTGGAGGTGTTTCCAAGGCAGAATGAATTTTTTTGGAGGCAGTAGTGCATACACCGAGTCAGGTTTTGCGAATTGCCAGGGAAGTGCGAGTTGCTTATAGAGGGCCAAACCGATTGTAGAGGGAGACAAGGGTGTCTTCTAGATTATTTTTCTAGGATAAAATTGCCGAAGCTTGACCACATTGGCAAGCAATTGTACTCGTATTATGCTGAAGACATAACAATAAAACCCTCATCTGCCGCACTGGTTTTCCCTTCGGGGTTTTTCCAGGGACAATTGTCCAAAATAGCGGTGTCAATTTTGTGTGTGCACATCAATTTCTCAGTTAAATATTTTTATTTCTGCCACGTTTTTATTGTGAAGAATGTATTAGTGATTTAATTATTATTTGCTAAATGATTTATTCAAAAGACAAATAACTGCTAAGAATTAGAAGATTAAACTCTACTTGTTGCATTCAAAGAATTTCCACATGGAATAAGAGCAAAAGATCGGATCAGAAAGGGTCTAAGCGAAAGGAAGTGAGATTGTGCAGTTTTAGAGGGAGATCTGAAGCACTTTTTCTAGATCAGCGCAGGCCAACCAGGCAGTGCGAGTTGCCGGAGGCAAAAATTCGATTTCCAGTCTAGGTTTGGAGGAAAAGTTTGATTTGCCTTAGGAGCAATAGCAGTAGGCGGCAAGATTGCCGGAGAGAATTTTTGGTGAGTAGATCAATTAACTCACAAAGGAAATATAGCGCAAATTTTTTGTAGCAAGGGTTTTGTAGTTGCAGATCAACGTAGGGCAAGGAAGAGAAAGCACAAAGAGAGGGAATTTCCAGAAATTCTCAGAGAGATTCCAGTTTTCCAGAGGAGGAAAGGAGGCCACGATTTCCAGTAGAGGAGACCATTGCAGGTAGTTCGGTTGCTAGTTCTTGTTACATAGTCATCCAGTGCGTGGTGGAGAAGTTGCAAATCGTGTGCTAGTACCAGTATAGTGCTGGAAAGAGTTTCCAGAGGCAAGATCGAACTCCCAGGGTAGTACTGAGTAGTCCAGTGCGAGTTGTAGGATCCATTGCGGGTTGCAGGCAGGAGTGTGAGCAACAGGGAGTAGGCAGAGTTAATTTTCCAGAAGGAGAAGAAGATTTCTAGCGTATAACGCTCTAGTTTATTTGAGTTTTGCAGAGATGGCCGCAATAGGACTCAGAGATCAGGACAGATTAGATGGAGCCTCTAACTTTGGCGTCTGGAAGGTTAGGATGCAACCTATTGATGAGCGCGATTTGAAAGAGTTTGTGATAACAATTATTGCTGAATCGACAAATCCTACCCAGTTACGTGAATTTAGGAAGGACATGGCCAAAGCAAAGAGGATGGTCCTAGATAGAGTTCAAGATCATATTGTCTCGCATATCACAAAAAATAGCACATCGAAGGACATGTGGGCTGCCGTCGTGAAGTTGTACCAGGATCCATTTGAGAATTGGAAGATGATTCTCAAGGAGAAGCTAAGAATGGTTAAAATGCAGAAGGGCGAAAGCGTTACATCCTATCTCACCAAGATTCAGGGTGTCAAAGATGAACTTGCAATTGTTGGAGAGAAACCATTAGATAGTGAGCTAGTGCGCACAACCCTCAATGGGTTTTCCAAGGAGTGGGGTACATTCGTCCAAGTGATTTTTGGACGAGACACACTTCCTAGATGGGAGCGCTTATGGAGTGACTTCACTCAGGAGGAGCTAAGTCTCAACCTCGTAGATGGTACACCCAATTGTAGTGGCAAGGGACCAAAGGTGGAGAAGGAAGAAGAGAACGTAGCTCTTGCAGGAAAGGGAAAAGCGAAGAAGGGTCCCAGTTAGGTACTAGACTCAAAGGGAGAAAAGGAGGACTTGTCGAAGCTCAAATGCTTTGGACAATATGTCACCCAGTGTTCAAAGAGGAAAAAGGACAAGATGGGGAAGTAGACCGCAACATCGACAAAGATTGATGACTTGTCTGCCAGATTGGAGGATGAGTTCGCTATGTTCGCAACATCATCCTTAGATGGAGGAGTATGATACTCCAGTATGCCAGATTAGGCAGGATCCGAGGGAAGAGCAATAGCAGATATAGATCTAGCCACGAAGGGCTTGATCAGTAGATTAGATCTAGTTGTTGTGTATTCTTCACATGGATCAATACCTTTGCTATGGGAGCCCACAATAGTAAGTAACGGGAGGATCGAAGTGTCAGCAAGGTGCAATTAGATTCTTGAGAGACAATGCAAAGCTAGTTGCAGTCAGCTACTTGAGAAACAATTGCATAGACAATTAGGCACAATCAGGTGCTTGGTAGACAAATCAAAGCTAGTTGTAGTCAGAGACTCAAGGTACAGGTGCAAAGCTAGTTGCAGGACACAATAGATCTGAGAGAATTTGTGACTGAGAGGGAGTCTAGCTTCAAAGGGAGCAACCCTATGGAAGTTTAATCTTTAGGTTTTGAGGAGAACAATACACAAAGTTGCAATGGTTCTATTAGCAAATATTCAGTGTAGAGGAATCAACGATGTGAGATCAGAGTATGAGCAGTAGCATGGTGGACAGTGACTAGTTTCTTCATAGTGATTTCTAGTGACAGGGAGTCAAATCAGCTTAAAGATGTGAAGGAAGGAGGTGTCATAGATGTCAGACACTAGCGATGTGGATCAATTCAGTGACAACATGTTCCAATCTCCAACAAACCAACAAGTGGCTGATATACTCACGAGTGTTCTAGGGAGAACCAAGTTCGTATACTTCAGAGAACAGATGGGTATAATGGAGAACAACTTCCTCTCTAAGAGAGAGTGCTAGTTTTTGGTAGCAATAGAAAAGTGTTCTAGTCTTAGATGATGCTAAGAGGCTAAGGAACACAAGATCTCCAAAATCTAGAAAAGGTTTCGCGAGATGAGTCAGAAATGCCTTAATTAAATTAATTAGCCTGTAATTTAATTATTTCCTAAGTCTAATGTAGGGAAGTTGGTTAATTAAAGTTAATTAATTAAGGTAATTAGATTTTGCTCTAGAGACTTCTCTTGATGGAGTCAGTCAAAGTGATCTAAGTCATTGATCGAGATTAGATCTTGGCCGTTGGTTGCCAACAAAAGATTGTAAGAGTAAGTCGATGGCTTGGAGAAGAGGCATCAAGTATCATTTGAGTAGTTTGACTACCCAATTTACAACATTCAATAAGGGCGCAAGCTACGGAAGCATCAGAGCAAGGGTTTCGACAGAGATTGAGAGCAGAGATTCAGAGAGGAGATTCCCAGTGATATTCCAGTGTAAGAGTGGCAGTAATAGGAAGGCCAAATTATTTGCAAAGGAGGCTAAATTTTGCAGTGTGAGTTAGCTAGATTCCTAGTGTGAGTCACTGGAAGGAGCATCAATTCAGTTGCTAGTGCCTGGATCTATTATCGGGAGGCAGAGTGAATTGATTCCAAAGGCAGAGGAAGGCAGGACGACTTTCCTGGGGGTGTTTCCAAGGTAGAACAATTTTTTTGGAGGAAACAATGCGTATACCAAGTCAGGGAGTGCAAATTGCTAGGGAAGTGCGTGTTGTCTAGAGAGGGCCAGACCGATTGTAGAGGGAGACAAGGGTGTCTTCCTGATTATTTTGCCAGAATAAAATTGCCCGAGCTTGACCAGATTAGCAAGTAGTTGTACTCTCATATTTTGTTGAAGACATAATAATAAAACCCTCATTTGTTGCAATGGTTTTCCCTTCGAATTTTTTCTAGGTACAATCATCCAAAAACAATGGTGTCAATTTTGTGTGTGTGCATCTATTTCTCAGTTTCATATTTTTATTTGCATAGCGTTTTTATTGTGAAGAATGCATCAGTGATTTAATCGTTATTTGCAGAATAATTTATTCAGAAGAGAAATAAATTGCTAACAATTAGAAGATTAAACACTAGTTGTTGCATTCAAGAAATTTCACATTGGCTCTCTTGGTTTCATATTTTTATTTCCGTAGTGTTTTTATGGTGAAGAATGCATTAGTGATTTAATTGTTATTTTTCGAATAGTTTATTCATAAGACAAATAAATTACTAACAATTAGAATATTAAACTCGTTGTTGCATTCAAGGAATTTCACATTGGCTCTCTCATGTATTTGGTCAACACAAGGCCAAACATTTGCTTTGCAGTCAACACTCTTAGTCAGTTCATGGTGGAACCAAAGAGAGTGCATTGGATAGTAGCAAAGCATGTACCACGATATCTATGAGGTACAATTGAGTATGGATTGAGATATAACCACGGTGATGGTGTCAAGTTGATGGGATATACTGATGCAGACTAGGAAGATAATGTAGTGGAAAAAAAACAACTCAGGGTATTGCTTTAACATTGGATTAGGGGTTGTCTCTTGGTACAACAGGAAGCAAAAGTCCGTAGCATTAAGCTCTATAGAAGCAGAGTACATAACAACGAGCATGGTGACATGTGAGGCCATACGTCTTTTGAAGCTGCTAGTGGCATTGTTTGGTCAGAGGATGGAGTCGACCATTATCCACCGTGATAATCAAAGTTAAGTCAAGATATTTGAGAATCTAGTATTTCATAATCGAATGAAACATATCGACATACGATACCATTTCATCAGGGATTGTGTACAATGTGGATCAGTTCCACTATATTATATTCTTACAGATCAACATGTGGTAGACATTCTGACGAAGGCCTTGAATAAAGGAAAGTTTGTTTTCTTCAGAGATACGTTGGGTGTTGTGGAGAACACCTTCCTCGTTAAGAGTGAGTGTTAATTATTGTAATTTAGACATGTGTTATAGCCTTGCTAGGTGTCATTGAGGCTAGGAACACAGAGGAATTAATTATCTCCAAGCCCATGTAATTTTTCCTAAGTTTCACCTAGGGAAAATATCTTAATTATGTCAATTAGTGATTTTTAAATATTTCCCAAGTCTAAACTTAGGAAAAGTGGATAATTAATTGACATTAGCTGAGATAAGATCGATTTACCTCTAAAAGCTTGTAGAAAGTTTCCAAGTTGATCTTAGCCATCGATTGGACCAAGTTTACTTCTAATCGTAGCCATTCATTTGTGAATGAGAGATTATAAAGGGAAATCGATGGGTAGCTTTTGAGACAGATCAAATCATAGAGATCATTCGAGTTGGGTGAGTTTTCAGTGAGACCCTAGGATGGTTTCAATAGCAATGATTAAGGAAATATTTCCAGGGTTTATTCTTCATCCGAGAGACTTCCAGTTTTTGACTTTCAGAGGGAGGTGTAGCTGGTTGAATTATTTTATGCAAAAGGAGAACAAATTAGCCAGTGCGAGTTTGCCAGTTTACTACTGTGAATTACCAAAGGGCCAGATCGAGTTGCCAGTTTCCATTGCAAATTGTTGAAGGTAGTGCAAGTGGTCAGTGCGAGTTGCTGGGGTAGTGTGAGTTGCCAGTTTACTAGTGCGAATTACCAGAGGGCCATATCGAGTTGCCAGTTGCCATTGCAAATTGTTGAAGGTAGTGCAAGTGGTCAGATCGAATTCCCAGAGGTAGTGTGAGTTGCCAGATCGAATTCCCAGAGGTAGTGCGAGTTGCTTGGAAGGGCAATGCAAATTGCTAGAGAGGCAGTGCGACTTGCTGGAGAGGTAGTGTGACTTGCAGAAGAGGGACGTGGGTTATTTTCTATAGCCAATTTGTTCAATTGGATTGAGTATCTATTTTTGCCAGAGCTTTGCCAGTGTTAGGCAAGCAGTTGATGTAATTTCTCAATAGCAGTTTTTGCTGAAGATAATAATGAAACAATTAGACTGAAAGCTGGCTTTCTCTACGTTGGGGTTTTCCAGGGATGTTTGTCCAAAAATACTTGTGCCAATTGTTTGATTGTTTTCTCGTATATTAAGTTAAAATTTTTATTTTGTGAATGGTGATGTTCATGTTATTATTCATTACTTCCAATAGAAGAATTATTTTGCTGTGAACAAGTAGTAGGAAATAATTAACTGGGTTAAAAGCACCTTCTGGGTAGCCAGAAATTTCACTATTGTCATTACACAAAGTTGTACAAATGGAAAAGTTCCAAGCAAGTTGGACACAATTCAACACGGTCATGGATCTTGGGGAATAGAAGTAATCATGCCGAGACTCTTGCAATTTCCTTGCACAACTCAAATTATAACTATGATAATGAGAGTGGAAACTCAATTAGTACAATAACATATGTGATCACTCTAACATCTGAATCTCAAGTGAAAAGAATAGAAGCAAGAATACATTGATAATTGTCTCCTTTGCTTGCACTCCTTTCTATAGTGAAGAAAATATGTGAAAAAGGAAGAAGATCAAGAATAGAATTGAGCCTTTGTCTGGAAAGTATCTTGAAAGGGAAGAAAGTGGCCTTCTTATGACTTCATACACACTCAAGTAGGGCACGTCAACTACTCAAGAAAAGCCAAAAAACATGGCATGTAAGGAGTATTCATGCATTGTAAAAGTAACTGACAAGTCTTGGGATTTCCATTGAATATCACAAGCAATTTTATTTGGACTGGATTAGAATTGCCTAAACTATTCTGTTGGACTTTTTTTTTGGGTTTTTTTTCGAGTGGAATCATCCCCTTAGATAAAAAATCTGGTTTCATATGGACTTGATTTTTCCATTCTGAACTAGCTTGTTTTGTATGGAACCTTCTGATTCCGTACAAGTGTGCTGTGGGCTCACTAAAATCAGCCAAAAAATGAAAATAAAAAACCAAATACCGAAACCCAATTTTAAACTCCTCCCCTCTCTCTTTAATGATGCCCCCCCACCCCCATTTGTTTCACACTCTTCACTTTATTGAGTTCAAATTTTTAGTTTGTATTTAATGATGCATCACCTCCATTTCTTTCACCCTCACCATTTCGAGCTCCTTTGTTGATGTATTTTGGTTTAGAACTTAGATATGGATGCACCTGGTGTTATTTTGCTATATTCACCCTTGCTATATACATCATTAAACTTTGAATATTGGTCTCTAATGGTTTGGGTTTGTATGGATGTACATGAATACACACACAGGCCGCAACCAGTGAAAAATGGGACACAAAACCAGTGGACCAAAAAACAAAAAATATTCAAATCACTTGTGAAATTTTAAATCAAAGCACAGTTTTTGTTTTTGGGGTCAACTGGTTCAATCACTTTCCTGAGCTACAGCTTTTCATGCATTAAGATTTCAGATAAGTGCGAAGATCGTTCTTTGACAAAAGGTTGGAAGTCTAGTGTTCTCCAAGTGGGTGAGTGGATCTACATTCAATCAAACCCAATATCCATGGTAGTTTGAATTGTCATCATTTGTCATGTCTCTCTTGAGATGGGGGATTTGGTCGTAGATCATCATTCTACATCCTGATGGATCTCTTCCTTGGCTACCCTTTCATAACCATACTTCATGAAGGAAGCTGGAGGTAGATCACGATAATATGGCTTTCCATATTCTAATATGCAAAATTGATTGAATAACCATGCATTTCTGCAGTATAGTTTTAAATTTGCTGCCTATTTTGGTATTCTAACATGTAGAGGTTGTTTGTGAACTTTCCCTAGTTGAGTCGCATCTTAGAAATTAGGATCTCTGATAAGATGGATGCATTGAATTGGGGTGGCTTCCAAAAATACCCTTGAATATACCTAGAGCCTATATCAGTCCTTATACAAATATGATATTATATATGGAGTTATAATTATTGAAGGAAATTGTCTTTCATATCAAAAATCTGGGAGATGTTTTCTCTTCTTTCAGTGGCTGGTGCTGTCTTGGCTAAAAAATTGTTGCCAGTTGGCTGTGCTCACGAGGATCCTATCATTTTTGTCTGTAAAGGAATCCATACGTGCAGGAGAGATATGTCTGTTTTGGAGTTTGGACCATTTGGCAGCTTGTCTTCTGAATTCTGGAATAACATATTTAACAGAATATTAAACTGCTGATGATTTTGTAAAGAATTTTTTGTTTAGCTGCATTATATTTGAAGGGGGAATGCTATCCTTAATAGTTGTCTAAAAAGGGATATTTCTCAAACAAAATTGCTGCTTGATGCTTTTGACTCCACTGATCTACCTTTTGTCAACGACTATGGTGTTAATCTTTATATCTCTTGTATTTTAAAAGCAATTTTTTGACCTTTGAATTTCTCTGCATTTCAGGCTGTTTGCTGGCGTGAAACATCTGATGAACCAGTTCAGAAGATGGTGGTCATGACGTCACGTCTCTTAAGTGATGCACATCGGTATATTCTACGCTGCTTGCACATGCATCGTTCTATCCGAGACTGCACCATATTTACATCTATTTCAGAGGTGCTTTTTTGGTACAGCTAGTAATTTTATATTTTGCTAGCTAAAGCAATCGTAATTTTATTTTCTTGGCTTGAATAATTATCGTAGATTCGGAGGAGTGCAAATACACAAATTCACTGGACCATGCTCATATGCATAATTGGGGTGAAAGATCAAACATGTTTATCTTGTTAGACAGGATAGCTTGTCATATGCATATGAAGTTATAGAAATCAGACCTAAAAACTTAATAGATGATATATCTAATAATTTTTTCCTAAATTACTTATTTGTTCTTCATCCCCTTTGCCACATTTGGGAACTAAGTCCCTTATTGTTTTCAACTCTAATATTTAGCCGTGTGTTTTTTGCAATGTTTATTGAGTAGTTATTCATTGCTTTGTGACATTTTGGAACTAAGTTCCTCATCATTTTCAGCCGTGATATTTAGCCATGTTTTTAAAGTATTTATCAAGTACCTCCAGTTTTTATATGTATAATACAATTATTGGTGCTGGCCTTTCCTATTGGCATTTCGTGGATAGGTTGCTGCTAGTATACACAGGCTGATTAGCTGTTGCATATTTCTGCGAAGTACATTATTTTAAGGTTGCGCAAGCAGAGTACTTGCGGAGGGAAAAGAGAGAGAAAACAGAGATTGTTTGATTCAATGTTGCAAACATCATGTGGGTGAATATATTGCCGAGGGTCCGGAAAACAAATTATCAGTAAAATTGGGGAAAATATCGACAAACTAAAAAAAATACAAAAATATTCATCTTTTTTTCCAAAATTTTAAACATCTAAAGCAACAACAACATCAAATAAATACATTGCCACATAAATATGAAAAAAAATCTGATATAATATGTTTAGTGATACATCACACATCAATACTGAATCATGTCCTCAGTCCTGTCTTCTAAGCCTCAAAATATCATCAAAAAATATAATTAATGTATCTCATCAGCATGAGCTATCTACAATGAGATCAGATAAATAAACTAATGACTTGCTTTATTATTGAATGTTCCTTAAGATATGTTGCTGATTTATCATTTCCTTACTGATGTAATTTTTTCTTTTTGTCTCCATCTTTGATAGGTGAATATTATTGTGTTATAGTATTACAATCTTTCTGGCTGTAAAATCGCAGGGCAAAGGCTGTATGGGTTTGAACTTTGTACCAAACATTAGTGGCTATTTAAAGTACAAGATTTATATTGATTCTTTTCCACAATATGTCCAACCTGATTGCAGAATGCACATTCAGCATATGTTGATGCACCTTTGGGCCCTGATGCTTATCGAGAATACGAAGCCTTGCTATTTCAGGATTACCAAGAGCTTGTTTTGAAGTCTGACTTTGCCCAAAGATTTGCAGAAACAGATGACGTTGGAAGCTCAGTACAAAATCAACAGGTGTTACGGGAAAGCATTGCTGCCAAGGAAGAGGATAGGCTGTGGCCAACTTCAAGTCAAGCCACAATTTCTGGTCTTGAAGACAATTCTCCTGGAAAGGGCTTAGATGATCTCAGTTCTACAATGACAAAGGAAGAGTCTTGGAAACATTTAAAAGTGTCAGTGAAACATTTTCCTATGGTCTTTTGCCCACTTTCACCCAGATTCTTTGTTTTACCATCAGAGAGTGCAGTTGCAGAAGCACGCCTATCTGACAAGTTTCAAAATTCTTTGAGCCCAGGGTTGCCACCAACTAGTATGGAATTGACTTCTGATGGGGATGATATTCCACCAGGAGCGACTCTAATTGCACACTTTCTTCATCATCTTGCTGGTCAGGTTGTACTCATTTTTGTTGCCAGACTGTAATCTACTGGTGTTTGAAAAAATATTTCCTCCATTTCATGTTGAACAGTTCAGTAGATCTGCCCCTTCGAGTTAGATTATAATATTATGGCTTGTCTCTTTAATTTTCTTATAAATACCTCATGCTTATGAAATAATAATTCAGCAGCTATCATTACAATTAAGATTTGTATCTACAACTTTGCAGATGGATCTTAAAATGGAGATTTTTACTCTGGGTCCACTGTCTCAAGCTATAGGAAAAGTTTTGACAGATTTATCGAGCCTTTATGATGTGGGAGGGCGCACAAAACGATCAACAGGCCTACTACTTATAGACCGCTCTCTTGATCTTGTGACACCATGCTGTCATGGTGATTCACTGGTTGATCGAATGTTCTCAGCATTGCCTAGGAGGGATAGAAGCATATTCGCTCCACAGTCAGCAGATAATGGTGCAACCAACACAGTTAGCTCATCTTCTTTGCGGCGTCGTACAACTGATTTTAGAATTCCACTGGAGAGCATTTTCAAGCCAGGAAATTCTATTAACAATGGGGGCCATTTCTCTAATGAGGGTCTGACTGCATTTTTATCAGGTTGGAGTTTGGGTTTGCTAACGTCAGGTGCACATGATGATAAGAGTAGAAATCTTCTCCTAGAGAAAGGGTGCAGTCAGCTAGATCCAATGTATGGGTCACTTGCTTCTTCTGGAAGTTGTAACGACGTGCACTGTTTAGAAGCGTTACTTGAGAGACGGACAAAAGATGGGACACTACTTATAAGGAAATGGCTCCAAGAAGCACTCCATCAAGAAAAAGTTAGTATAAGAAGTCGCCTTGGTGCTGTGACATCATCTGATTTGCGTTCCTTCATAAATGCCTTAGCCTCAAACCCAGCAAGTGTCATGAGAAATAGAGGTATCATCCAACTAGCAAAAGCTGCTGAAGTGGCCCTAAGCGAGCCATGGAGTACATGTTGGGAGGCTTTTGCAAGTGCAGAGAGAATGTTGATGCTGAGTGCTGGAGATACAAGCCAAAGTCTCTCTAGTCAGATACAAGATCTTATTAATCGAAGTGTTATATGGAGAACCCAAAATCAAGGCAAGGGTCATGAACCACCTCCTGGTCTTCTTTCTATCAGAGATGCCATAATCCTTTCAATAGTTGGGTATTCCTTGGCTGGGGAAAGTTTCAGAAGTTCTGGCTCTGGAGGCCCATTCTCATGGGAAGAGGAACATTCTTTGAAAGAAGCAATTGTAGATGCGATTCTTGAATGTTCTCCAGGTATCAACATTGATTTCCTTCATGGTTTAGAGGGAGCATTAGAATCACACTGGCAAAACTTACAGTCAAAGAATCTCAATGAAGTTCAGCCAGAGAAATCATGTGAAGTTGATGATCATAGTTCCATTGATTTTGATGATCAGTGGGGCAGCTGGGAGGACGAAGAAGCAGAAGGAGATAGGGAGCAAGAGTATGGAGAATTGCAACTTAAACTGGAATTGCGTGACAGGATGGATAATGTTTTCAAGGTTCTCCACAAAGTATCAGATGCAAGAAGGGCCTTACCATTTAGGGACAGGCAATCAACTTTAGAGGAAATTTCTAATGTTACTTCATATACAAACAGGGGATTAATTTCGAAAATTTTGTCAATGGTCTTCTCAAAATGTGATATACCTGGATTAGAGTATCATTCCTCTGCAATGGGGCGGCTTTTCAAAAGTGGATTTGGTAGATTTGGTCTTGGACAGGTAGTCATCATAGTCTGTTTTTGGAACTGTATCTGTTTGTTCTTATCTATTAACCTCTAAATATGGCAAAGTATCATAAAGGAATATATTTATTTTTTCAGGCAAAGCCAAGACTGGGTGATCAAAGTTTACTTTTTGTCTTCTTAGTTGGTGGAATAAATGCTTTGGAGGTGAGTTTACCTAACATTCTTGATCCAAAAAATTTCTAAATTCTTTTCATGTATTGAATGCTTGTTTCAAATTTTATTGCTTCACGAAAGCTATGTAGGAATGTATTACATACACTTGATTTCAGAAAGTTGCTAATGATTATCTGTAGATAATCAAACTCCACTTGCATGTGTATGTATTTTTGATATATTGCTAGTTTCTAGCTATGTAACAAGTCAGGGTAAAATATAAATATGCATATATTGTTATCAATAAACACGAAGAATATACAAGAACCAAATTGTGAGACTCATCACCTAAACTTTTCTCCCTGAGATTAACAATGTTAACTATTGTTACAACAGAAGTCAACTTTCTAATGCTTTTGTTATGTCTATTTCTGTTATGCATTCTGGGTTTCCCCTGTTGTGTCCTTTTTTCATGACAGCAGTGTCCTTTTCTGCTTATGCCTTGAGTAATAGGCATGTCATATTTCTCCTCTAATAATCCTTTTTTAACTCTTTCAGGATGCAGAAACTGTAGATACCCTTTTGGAAACTGCTATAATAAGAAGTCAATAGCATAACAAGTTACAATACACTAAAATGCATTTTTTTTCAAATAATAACTTAAAAAAATTTAGTTCCATGTGTTAGCTCAGTTGATTGAACCATCCAAGGAAGGCATTTTTCCAATGGGTTGGCCATAGTTCACAGCTTCAAATCCATTAGAGTTCCTCAGGGTTACTCACTGTTATTGTGGTTGGTGGTTGAGCTGCTGTCCATCTGGATATTTTGGGAAGAGGGGGGAATTCAAGGTTATCAAAGACAACCCAATCTTGATTAAAGCATGGTATCAGATATATCTTCGAATAACGATCTTCAATAAAGTGTCTTTGAACCAGCCATCCAAGGCATTTTTCCGATGGGCTGGCCATAGGTCACAGATTCAATTCCATTAGAGTTCCTCAGGGTTACTCACTGTTATTGTGGTTGGTTGTTGAGCTGCTGTCCATCTGGATATTTTGGGAAGAGGGGGGAATTCAAGGTTATCAAAGACAACCCAATCTCGATAAAAGCATGGTATCAGATATATCTTCAAATAACGTTCTTCAATAAAGTGTCATTGAACCAGCCATCCAAGGCATTTTTCCGATGGGCTGGCCATAGGTCACAGATTCAATTCCATTAGAGTTCCTCAGGGTTACTCACTGTTATTGTGGTTGGTTGTTGAGCTGCTGTCCATCTGGATATTTTGGGAAGAGGGGGGAATTCAAGGTTATCAAAGACAACCCAATCTCGATAAAAGCATGGTATCAGATATATCTTCAAATAACGTTCTTCAATAAAGTGTCATTGAGAAGGATTGGTTTTGAGGTTATGTTGAATCCCTTTTATGCTATGCTACCAGAGAGTTCTAGATAAGATAATCTTACTAATCTACAACAAGTGGCCACAAAGTTGGTCAATGGGATTCTAAAGCACAACAATTGTGAATACATAGTGAGAGTGCAAAAAAAACTCTTATCACTACTTCCCTTAAAGTAGAGAAAGAGCCAATTAACTAGCCAAGAGAAACACAAGTACAGCAAAAATAAAACCAAAACCATGCGGAGCATATAATGTAGATGTCAAGGCATGCATGGGCTAGAAGGAGACTGAGGAGAGAGAGAGAGAGGACGACGGGTTTGGATTTGAGTGGAGGGGACCAATGCATTGCTTTATGATGTAATCCAAAGAAAATTTGGGGGGGAAGGGTATGTGTAATATTCCCTATCCCATGAGATTGTTCGAAGGATAATCTTTAGCCCATTTCTCTGTATCTCTGCTGAACAATTGATTTCTAATAGAAGAAGAATCTGGTTGGGTTTTCCCCTTGTGGGGTTTGCCCTAGTCATTGGACCTAAATTCTCTGTCTCATTGTATTCTTGGTTGTCTCCTATTGTGCATTTGATTTATGTTCTATCTATAATTGTTTATCTAATATTGCAGCATAAAGAACTTTTGTAAATAGTGACTGTTACAACATAGAACTTCGAAATTTCAACATGGTATTAGAGCTTTGGTGAAGACAAGCCCAAAAAGATAAGAGCTGTCACTCTTTCGTTGCTGCTGAAATCTTATTTGTTGCACCTTACTTACCGCTAAAATTTTATTGCTGAAAATTTACTGTTGAATTTTATTGCTGACCAATGCATTGCTTTATGATGCAATCCAAAGAAAATTTGGGGGGGGGGGGAGGGTATGTGTAATATTCCCTAATCCATGAGATTGTTAGAAGGATAATCTTTAGCCCATTTCTCTGTATCTCTGCTGAACAATTGATTTCTAATAGAAGAAGAATCTGGTTAGGTTTTCCCCTTGTGGGGTTTGCCGTAGTCATTGGACCTAAATTCTGTCTCATTGCATTCTTGGTTGTCTCCTATTGTGCATTTGATTTATGTTCTATCTATAATTGCTTATCTAATATTGCAGCATAAAGAACTTTTGTAAATAGTGATTGTTACAGCATAGAACATCGAAATTTCAACATGGTATTAGAGCTTTGGTGAAGACAAGCCCAAAAAGATAAGAGCTGTCACTCTTTCGTTGCTGCTGAAATCTTATTTGTTGCACTTTACTTACCGCTGAAATCTTATTTGTTGCACCTTACTTACCGCTGAAATTTTCTACTGAGATTTTATTGCTGAAAAATCACTGTTGAATTTTATTGCTGAAATTTTATTGTTGAAAATTACTGCTGAATTTTACTGCTACCCCATTCTTCTAAGATTTCAAGGAACTTAAGATATGATAGTAATTTTGTAGATAGTAACTAAGGTGTTGCATGTGTTTAATAGTTGTGGTTTTGGTACTTGTGGATTCATGCAAAAGTAAAGAGTAGTTTTACTTCTCTTTATGCAAGAAAGTGTTGTCTTAAAAGAAATATAAAACATAGAAGGTTATGAAAAAATAACTGATAGAAATTGAATGTTGAAGATAGGGAGATTTTGATTCTCACATTATATGAGAAAGGTCATAATCTTATGGGTTTTGGTAATTTTGATATTAAGTTTACTGACAATAGTGATTATAGAAAATAATCATGACTTTTGTAAAGAATAGAATGATAGTTTTCTAAACTAACCTCTTTTGCAGCGATAAAAAATAGATTATAACTAATATCATTGCAGACAATGAAGTCAATATGTATAATTATTATTACATGCCTTCACTTTGGGATCAAGATTTGAAGATTTTATAAAATCAATGGAAAACCTATCCATGCATTGATTCATGATAAGTAATCATCAATGTAAATTGTGGCACCAAAAGTTCGCTTATCTTCACTATAAAACATTACCTCATGTGAGAAAGATGGTTTCCAAAATGCCTGAGATTAGAGTGGATCATGGAGTTTTCCAAGTGGTGTTCAAGATGATGCATTTCTTCTGCGAATGACGTGATTGATGGAAAATGGTAACTTAGAGGTTGGATCAAGAGGGAGCTAACACCGCTCTTATGTTGTTTCTTATGTCTAAGCAAGATGATGCATTTCTTATGTTGTTTCTCTGTCACTGCTCTTGTTTAGATTTATCTTTTTAGATCATTGGTTATTCTTCCTGCATGAGTATTTGAATTATTCTTTCACTAACTATGAGAATGCATTGAAGAAAAACAAACCCTGAAGATCATCAAGATGCAGAATAGTGCAGGAACAATTAACATCGAGAGGAAGTTGGTGCATGATAATGAAGGAGGCACTCTCACATCTAGAAAAGAAAGAAAAACTTGCCTCATCACCAAGTATACTTTCGTTATGTTCATTTACTTTGCTACTATTTCTCTTGCTCTTGTTCTGAGATAAAGAGATACATTTGATGAACGTGAGAACCAAGTCCTTCGTGATAAATCCCTCTTGCGGACAAGAGCAATCTCCCTAGATTCCTAAGAGATTTAGTAACAAACAAAACAAATAACTACTATCTTTCCTTAATTCACAATTGACATGAAATATGAGATATGCTGAAGCCTTTTACCTTCTCTACTAAATGCCTGTGGAAGTCTTTCCAATGCTTTCAAAAGCCTTTCCTCGCTGCTTTGAAGTGAGATCTGTGTGAACAGAAACAAACAAGGCATAAAAGCATAGTGTAGAAAAAAGATGAAACTCAAAACAAATGAAAATTGCAACATTGCATATATCATAAGATTAAACTCATATACAATTATAAATCATGTAAAAGATCAAAGATTTTTGCAAATATCATTGATACAAGTGAAATTAGGAAAGAAATAGTTGCTTGTATTAATTTTAGAACAAGAAGAAGCAATAGAACCTTGCCTTGATGATGTAAGTCTCCCCCCGAAAGTCTCCAATCCTCCCCTTAGGTGACAAGCCTTCTAGTCCTAGTCCATAACTTTACATTCAGAAGTCCTCGCTAACCCTCTGGTTTGTGTTGAATTTATAAGCCATGAGGAGGAGGTTTGAGATCCTCAAAAGGAGGGATTAGAGTTCCACAAAGAGAGGGAGTTTGCTCCATGAACAGAGGGATAAGGCCGAAGTAAGCATAAGCTCGAAGCTTTCAGTTGGGAAATATTCCTCCAACAAAGCTTCTAGAAATCACTTTTTATGTTTACTTATGTTAAGTTATTTGCGTAGTTCATAGTGGGAGACAAAGCCCAAATTTGCGCTGGCTATGATGGTAAGATCTGCGTCTACACAAAATCTGGCTAGGGAACCACACAAATGCTCAAAAGTGGGTTTTTGGACCATGTAATTCAAAATTCTCATTGTCTTTGGGATTGTTTTGCTTTTAACATTGTAGGGGAATGCTTTGGAACACTTCAACGGATAGCGAAAGATCTAGATTAGCGTCATTTTCCTAATGGTGACAAAATGGCGTATAACACAAGCCATCCCATGACTTGAGTGGACATTGTTGGAAATACTGAGAGGGGGGGTGAATCAATATTTCTTAGCAATTAACACTTTTTAATATTTTTCAGAGCATTAGTTAATCTTCAGTTATTATTATTGTTCTTCTTCAAATAAACATAAACAATAATCTACAATAGAAAACACCATACAACAATGCAGAAAGATAAAACAACAAACACAAATTTTTAGGTGGAAAACCCCCTCCTGGTCAAAATCCATCGAACGCTTCTTAGTAATTGTCTTCTCCTCCTCTTTAAAAGAAAAAGTAATTACATCAAGATTTCAACTACAACTGAGGGAGACATCAACCCCCTAATTCAGAGGCTACAATCTGTAGGATGCTACTAAACCCTAATACCCTGCTACCACTGGAAGGACACCCCAACACTCTGTAAGTCAAGCCACAACTTGACGGGTGCCCCAAGACTCTGTTTACCAGCTGTTGTCGGAAAGGATGCTTCGTCGCCTTCATTGCCTTTATTATGCAGTAATTTTCTGAATACAATCTGGGATGCTTTGCTAGCTATCCTCACAGAGAATTCGACTGACAAAGAGCTAGTGAGATTACCTCACACACTGACACTGGAAGCCCACATTAGCCAAACCCCGAAATGACAAGCCCTTCATTGCCTTTGTGCAGTCTCTGTGTCACTTTGCGTGGGGACAACGTCATTGCTGCTGGGTGGCTCTTCTGCTGGTTGGATCTGACCCTCTAGTCTCTGTCGGTCTCACACCCTAGTTCTCTAGCACTGGATCTGACTGATCCTTAGCTAAATCACTGACTTCTTCAAGGCTACTGTGCTGGCTCTGCGCAGGCTTTGTGTAGCTGCTACACCGCCCCTTTGTGTACTGCTCTTTGTCTTCTCTGCAGTGTATTCCCTGGCTTAGGAAAACCTCCAACCGACAATTATCTCTGCCCCTCTCTGCAAAAATCTTTGAAGCGAACAAAGTTCCTTTTCAAGTTAAATACTCCAGAACACTTGGAATACAAAGATATCCATGAGGATACAAATATTATATTATAAAAGATATGAGATAGAGGATTGAATGTTACAAATGAGTCCTGCTTATATACTTACGCAGGTGCCTCTTCACGAAAGGTCATGTCTTATCAGACATGGCCTTTCAACCTAATTACTAATTAACTAATTAATCACTATTTACATTATTTTATTCATTACATTGCCATCCCCTCAAAAAGCTTTGTCCTCAAAGCTTGTCGATGAAAGGCCTCGATTTATTTTCCTGCTATGAACATCTTCTCGTGTTGGGGCAGTTATCCTTGTCGATACAAGTTGATATGATCCTCTAAGTGAAAAACAAAACTGTCGCATTGAGAATGGATTAGACCATCCTAAATCAATCTTCTGTGGAATCTTACGATGACTGGCAACTTGTGATGATTTGTTAGTATTCTTCAGAATATCAGCTTGTTTCTGTTCTGAATACATAGCTTGGTTGAGTTGTCTGCTCCCATGATTTGGATGTCGATAGGGCACTGTTTTGGTTTGACCTCTTTGATTTTCGCTTGGCGAGGATGTTATGGAGACAGTTACAGAATCTTCACGTAGAATGTTCCTCGTTCGTCTGGCATCTAAGTTTGTTTCTTCTGCAACTTGCTTGTCGTCTTCTTTAGTTGAGACATTTACTGGATCAACGTTCGATTTTTCTTCAACTTGAACTTCTATATTTGAAGATTTCGATGCGTCATTTTCGACAAGTTGTTGCATCTTGTTTTCCAACGACTTCTTGTCTTTCTTTAGCTTCTTAATATGCGTTAGTAATTTATCGTTGTGGTCCTTGAGGCGAGCAACTTCTTCATTCTTGTTAGTTGTGATTTCGTCAATTTCTCTTTGCAAATATTGTATTGCTTTTTTACTTTCTGGAAGAACTACTCTTGTGATATCTAATGTCTTCTGGTGTTAGTGAATTCGGCTTCACTGTGACATCTTGTAACGTTATGTTTTTCTTTTTGTAAGAAAATGTCAAAAACTTCTTTTTCGTATTAAGGATGAATGACTCTAGTGATTCCATCCAGAGTGAACCTAGAACTATATCACTATTATTGGAAAATAAGGTTTTAACAGTGAATTGCGAGACAAGGGAATACTCTCCAATACTTAGGTGTAAATTTTCTATGTTGTATTGTTTGTCATTTGCATTAAATGAATTTGCTTCGGTTATATTTGATTCAGGGATCACTAATTGATTAGCACATTCGGTACTAACATAATTATTCTATCGAGTAAAATCAACAGATATGAGAACCTCTTTTCCTGCAAGTGACCATTTGATTTCAATTAGCACATTGACACACATACTATAATTTTTATGAAATCTTCCCACTTTTAGTTCTGTTTTGGATGCCATTTTGTCAGATAACTTCGGGGTTTTTAAGTGTGACCCTTCCTAATATTTATAATAAAATATTACTATTTCCCTTTAATAAACCCTCAAGCTTAATTATTCTTTCCAATATCCTTTACTATTATTCCTTCAATCTTTGGTAATGAATCCTTCACTAATATTCTATTTTAAAAGAGGCTCAAATTCTTTTATATATGTATATATTCCCTTTTTAAATAAAATCTTTAGAATATAATGATTTATCTCCTTTTCCACTTTTCCAATACTTAAACCTTTAATAACCTCTCTTTCCTTTTATATACATTCGAGCTTTAATAATGATTTCTTAATATTTTAAGAAATCCTTAATAATATTTTTCCTTCCGATTTTTTTGAAAATTACTTCCTTTATTTCTTTTTATGAAATCTTCTATAATTACTAAGAAGATGTTTGACTTTCATGATATTATTTGTTTTTTTTAACAATTGATTTTTTTTAACTCTTTTTTGTTGTTGAAAGGTTACAACCCTAGTGAAAAGTGGCTATTCATATATATTCACCTATAAAATATATGTCTACTTATGTGTATTTGATTCGGTTAATGTTCTCCACGTAAAAATAAACTTACCATTCACACATAGATTTTTATTCCTTTTGTTCTTATTTTACCTTGCAAATACCATGGGCTTCCAAAACCACGAGCTTGTAAACCACTTAAAGAATAATCAAAATAACCTTATCTACTCTTCGTTCTTTCTTTTTCCTTTTTAGTTTTAAATTGTCTTGGTATGTGCGTATATGTACTACCTTATATATATCTCTTTTTTTCTTTTTTCTTTTATTTTACTTATATATATATATATATATATATATTTTTTTTTTTTACTATATATATATTGCTTTTGCTTTTTTTTTTTTCAAAAATTCTCCTTTTTTTCTTCAAATTTTTAATTTTGGCCAAAGGCCTACTGGTGAAATTTCTTCAAATTTTTAATTTTGGCCAAAGGCCTATTGGTGAAAATGGAGAAACTCCAAGACTGGTAGCGAAACGCTTCGACGACAATAATGTTGACGATTTTTTGATGGCCAAAGGCCTGGACTGAGGAGCGTAGCTCTGTGCAGCGATGATCGGCTAGAAGATTGAGCTTTGATACCAAATGAAGCGAACAAAGTTCCTTCTCAAATTAAATACTCCAGAACACTTGGAATACAAAGATATTCATGAGGATACAAATATTATATTATAAAAGATATGAGATAGATGTTTGAATGTTACAAATGAGTCTTGCTTATATACCTACGCAGGTGCCTCTTCACGAAGGTCATGTCTTATTAGACATGGCCTTTCAACCTAATTACTAATTAACTAATTAATCACTATTTACATTATTTTATTCATTACAATCTTCACGATCGATTTTATCTTTGAACATTGCTCACTAAAGAATTTCGATCTCTAGATTTTCTCTCCCGATGTATCTTCCAAATGATCCATCAAGTCCTTATAATCTTCTCATTCAGACTTCAACGACCGAGATTAAATCATTAATCAGCGACTAAGATTAACTTTTGACTTGATCTTCATCTTCTCTAAAAGATTCACACTCTGTTTTATTAATACCCTTTAATTATTTTAATTTCCTAAGTTTAGACTTAGGGTCCCATAAAAAATAATTAATTATTTTAATAAAACACACTCTGAGCGGAATTTTCAAAAACGATTTCTGGGTTCTTGGGAATACATGTGCCTAAGCCTCCATGTAAATTTTGAGACTTAGAGCACATCCGATGCTACCCAAATCAACAGTAGTGGCTGGGGATCTGTGCACATCTGATGCTATCCAAATCAACAGTAGTGGCTGTGGATCTGTGTGTATTATTGTCTCCTTTCCCATCAGATAGTGCTTCCACTTCTTCACAGCTTGCACCAGGGCATAAAGCTCCTTGTTGTAGGTAGGGTAGTTAAGAACTGCTTCATGAAATACTTCAGAATAGTAGCATACATGCCTTTCTCCTGCATCAAGACCGGTCCCATAACATATCCACTCGCATTTGTCTCCACTTCAAAGGGCTGCTGCAAGTTTGGCATTGCCAGAACTGAGGCTTAACAGATCTTCTTCTTTAGCTCCTTGAAAGCCCTTTGCTGACCCTTTACCCACTGGAAACTCTTGCCACTTGTTGTAATGGTTTGGAGTGGTGTTGTTATCGCTAAAAACGAGGTTATTAATTTCCTCAGGTATTGTGCTGTCCCATTGAAATTCTTGACCTCAAACACATTAGTAGGCACCGACCATTTAATGATGGCCTCCTTCTTGGCAGGATCTATCTTTAACTCTCCTCCACCTATCACATACCCTAGATACACAAACGACTGCTATGCAAACTCCAACTTCTTGAGATTTGCTAGCAGTTGGTGGTTCTTTAATGTCTCCAACACTTGCATCAAATGTGACATGTGCTCCTCCCAGGTAGCACTGTATACCAGTATATCATCCAAATAGACAATAACAAATTAATCTATAAAAGGGCGCAATACATCATTCGTTAATTTCATAAACGTAGCTGGTGCATTGCATAGGCCAAATGGCATGACTAACCAGTCATGCAAACCTTGCTTGGTTTTGAAGGCAGTCTTCCAAGTATCTTCTTCTCTAACTTGAACTTGGTGATATTTAGACTTTAAGTCTAGCTTGGTGAAGTATTTTTCTTGCTGCAACTGATCCAATAGATTATTTATCCTAGGCAGGGGGTACCTGTTCTTGAGCATGATTTTGTTCAACGCCCTATAATCTATACACATCCGCCAAGTCCCATCTTTCTTTTGTACAATGATGATGGGTGACCCACATGGTGATGTACTTGGTCGAATGACACCTTGTTCCAGCCGTTGAACTTAAAATGTTACAAACATCAAGAAGCAAGCTCTAAAAGGCCTTTATAGTCCCAAATAACATCATAGATCATATTATTATACTACAACCTACAACAATACTACAAGCCATAACTACAACAAATCAATGATCAAATGATCAATCATCAATCATCAATCATCATCCTGATCGTCCTCCTTATCCTCATCTGAAGAATGAGTAGCATCCAAGTCTACAATGGGATTATGGCTTGATTCCCATGGCCCTTGATTACCCTCTGAAATTTTGGAGAAAATCAGCTCCAAAATCTTTTGAAATCAACTATGTAGCAACCCCAACAAAATAAAAAAAATCTTCCACCAGTTGCAAAAACCACTAAAGAAAACTCGAAGATCTTTGGGAAAAAAAAATCTTTGAAGTATCTCGAAAATCTGCCATCCCAACAACTCTGCAAGACTCCAATCAGCTCTTCAAATCTGCAAAAAAACTCCCTTAGAACAACCCTACAAAAAACTCTCTGAATTCTCCTCACCGAACTCAGCTCAAGAATTGTAAGAGACTCGAATGAATAGTGTGAGTGAAATAGAGGGGGTGGGGGTGTTTAGGTAGCTTTAGGGGGGGCCTAGGGTAGCGTTAGTAATTAGGAAAAATAATAATTTAAAAAAGAAATTAAAAATAAAAATAAAAAAATAAGTTTTTTTTAATGCCCAGGCTTGTGAACCGGTGGAACCGGTCTGAACCGGACCGGTATGAAACCGGCCGGTTCGGTGATCGAACCAGTCATTTCCGGTTCGGAGGGCCGGTTCGGATCGGTTTTGCCTCCAAACCAGTCGAACCGGCTAGTTTTTCAGAACCGGTTCAGTTTTGATAACACTTGTGGTAACCGATTAGGCTTTTAGAACACATCCGTGTGTGCCTATAGCAACTCTTCCAGTTGTTGTTTCTGTTTCTTAGTACACCCCTCCAGGGATGCCTTGTCTCTTATTGACTCTTTTACAGATTGTTTTTCTCTTAAAAACAATAAAACATCCTTCTTGTTGGAAGTGATCAATTTTTTTGGCTTGGTTGGCACTTACCGATGATATTTTCGTCTTTCCCTTGTGCACATTGATGGTGAACGATTTTCCATCCTTGACGAACTGATACTGTTTGGCTCTCTGCACGAATATTGCATCGCGTATGTACATGTAGGGACTCCCAA
This sequence comes from Pinus albicaulis, assembly GCA_034641835.2. Taxonomy (NCBI): domain Eukaryota; kingdom Viridiplantae; phylum Streptophyta; class Pinopsida; order Pinales; family Pinaceae; genus Pinus; species Pinus albicaulis. The sequence goes on along the minus strand of CM076576.1, from coordinate 319,152,489 downwards.
ACACAACTTCACATACATCAAGGGGAACCACATCTACATCAATAAAATTAGCACTGATGGAAAATCTGATTTTGCATTGTTTTGTTACCTTTAGCTTTTCATCCTTATTTGCCCATCCTAGTAGATATGAGCTTGGATGATCACAAACTTCCAATCCCAATTTCTTGATCAAATCTGCTACAATGAGTTTTGCTTGCGATCCAAGTCAAACAGAGCATCAGTCTTGGTCTTTTTGACCTATATCTTTATATGGAAGAGTTTGGTCATTTCTTTCTCTTCCTGTTGCTGAAGGCTACTTAGATTGACCTCCTTCTGCACTGATGTACATACGATCTTCTCATCCACATTTGAGTTGCTTTCAACTTGGTTGCTCGAATTAGTGGCCATGACATTCTTGTTGACTTTTTTTTGTTCTTCGAGTTAAGCTCTGGATGCAATTTCCAACACTTCTCCTCTGTATGGATGTTAATGTTGCAATGGTTGCAGTGGTTGCTGGGATCTTTGCACTGGTGTGCTGTGGTTGCCGTCTTTTTATCTTTTCCCCTTTCTGCTTCTTCTTCCCCTCCTTATAAGCGTCCTGTTTCTCATTTTTCTTCGATCCACTTGATTGTGCTTTCTTCAAGCTTATGTTTTCCAAGTACCGTGCTTGTACACAATCCTTGTCCACTAATTTTGGCTTGAACAACATCACTTGCTCTCACAGATGGTGATACAGACCCACCAGACACTTAAGGAGTACACCTGGGCTACGTTGTCAGAAACGTCCCTCCCAAACCACAAAAATGCTGTTTGGCGTTTCAGAAACAGAAACGGGTACGATACAACACGAAAACGACATGGAACCGTTTCCGTTTTTTGGAAACGCAAGATCCTAAATCTGTAATGTTTCTATTTTTTTAGAAATGCAGGATCCTATTTTTGAAACATTTCGGGCATTCTTAAGGGTTTTCAATCCGCTTCCAGAGTTTCCTGACTTGGATATGACATTGAGTGCTATGTCTCATATGATTTTGTTTGATGAGGAGGCACCATAATTGCATCTTCAAGTGGACATGGCAACACCACTCATGGAGAGGATCCAAATGCCGATGTGGATCTTAATTACATGGATAAAAACATATTTGATGATATGTAAATGTAATTTATGATGATGTTTTAAACTTTCGAATAATGGACATTGAATACCATAATATGTCATATGATAGTAGACTACCAGTCATAGTTCTTTTTTCTAATTTGTACTATGTAGTGTGCGTTTAGCATTATTAATTTTGGTGATGATGTTGATGATTGAAATTGGAAATAGAAACTTGATGATATGTTGAATGTTATAATAATCTCTAACGATGATGGCAATGTTTATGTTGAATTGGTGATGATGATTTTTTAATGTGGAATTCATGATGATGATTATGTATTTTTAAAGATAGAATCTAGATTCTAAAAGATGAATGGTAATACGAAAGTTTTATTTTGATATATATGAATGGTCATATGAAAGTTATATGTATATATATGCCGTTTCCTTGCCATATCATATCCAAATTTTTGAAAATTCACCGTATCCATTTCAAACCCCGTTTCTGTATCTGTTTCAGTGCAACTTAGCACCTGGGTTCTTTGGAGAGATACCTAGCATTATGGTCATCTTTTTAAACTCTGTGGTGTACTCCTACATGCTTTGCTCCGACTTTTGCGTGTAGTAGTGCCATCGAATCCACTGGTCCTCTACATACCCACTAGAGTAAAATTGTGACTAAATGAGGGTTTTAATGTCTTCCCACTTAGTCATTGGAGGCTCTTTGTGTGGCTTTCCCACAAAGTTAAGGCATGGCTCTCTAATTTCAGCCACACAAATGAAGTCTTATGTTCTTCCTCAATTTGATGGACACTGAAATACACTTCCAATAGCTGCAACCAGTGATTTAGCTTTAGAGCATCGATCTCGCCATGGTACGACTTGATATTGACCTTGTGAAAATTTGGTTACCCAATTCCTACTGCAACAATTGATGTTAATTCTTCTAATTGTTTAATTAAACGAACAATTTACTTGTAGTTTCCTACGACAAATATCAAATTAAATTCATTGCATCCTACACAACATAAAATACTGCGAAAAATACAATGCAAGAAAGATAGAAACACACACATAAGTACACTGTTATTTTTGGACGATCGTCCCCGTAAAAAATCCGATGCGGGAAAACTGGTGAAGCAATTGAGGGTTTTAATATTGTGTAGTAGTTTTCTAAGTACAAATCTATGATTGTCCAAACTGACAAATCATACAGAGGAAAAACTGCCAAATAAGTCTCGTGAGAAAATCTCACTCTACCACTAGGATCCGCCATTGACCTCAACTCTGGATGAGCTGCTTTGCGCAGTGACTGTGTCAGTGTAAGATTTTGTAGATGTTCTATGCTTGATGCAACTTTACTTTTATCAACAACAATCACATGAATTTACAAGTAAAATGCAGATAGAACATACCAGTGATCCTTTAGAAGACAAGTCAGAAACAGATAAAGGTGATGGTGCGTTATGGCGGTCAACAGGATGCTTCAACCAACAAAGACTTCACGGTCAACCAACCCAGCATGTGTCACAACAGTACTCAAAACAGTCACATAGTCAACTCAGAAGTCAACCTCAAAAAATTCAACCCTGCCTAGAAAAGTCAACGCAGGGCAGCATCATTAAAAGTCAACGCAACTCAACTTTTGGTCAACCTTTGACCTCGATTTCTGTGCCAAAGAGTATGGCCTTCTTAGATCGAAGCCTCCAAAATTTAGCCCAATCGGCCCATGCGTTGACCAAAGTCAACGCTGGTCAAACTTCCCCAAAAACCCTAACCGCAGATTTCTGGCTGCAGTAAATTTCGTCCTTCTTGCTGCGGTAAACTTCGTCCTTATTGCTGCGGTAAACTTTGTCCTTCTTGCTCCTTAGATGCTCGTATAAGAGGAGGAGATGTGTGTTGAGATGAGTGGAAAATGCTCCAACGTTGACCCTATAAATACCAATCATGAGAGGTGTGTGACATATCTACTGGGGGTAAAAACCTTAAGGCCAACCTGCACTTAAATTTATTATAAATAATAAATTCAAAATAAATGTTTTGCTCATCAGATTAAAATCAATTTTAGATCGATTTTACAACTCTCTGAAAGAGGAATCCAATGCAAATATTGGAATCTTCATTTGAGCATCACAAGATGGAGTTTGGACCTAGTTGTCCAAATTTAACACTCCCTCTCAACTAGGGAGAACTACATTCACCAGTGCAATCAAACATCGTGCGTCATCTCGCCGTAACTTGCTTTGTTGGCCTCTTTATTTCAGAAATAAGTGGGTCAGTCACAAAGACATCATTCCTGGCTGACAGATTTAGCCTAGAGGTCAAAACCTCTATCGGACTCACAAAGAGTCTCCAACCAACTCAAAGTTGGTTCATCTGACCCGAAGTCAGGCGGAGGTCCGAGACCTCACTAGAGTTGATCCCAGATCAAGTGGTTGGATCGTGCCATCCTAGATAGAGAGTACGACAATCTTTGATGCGTCCATCAGTCTTTGCTACTAGTCTCTAGCTTTTCCCAACTCATTGGCCAAATGAGAGGTACTTCCCATGAGCCCTGAACTTAATGGGTAGGATGCATACGAGGCACAGATAATGAGAGGTGAACCAACTCAATAATCACAACGGTGGGGTCCAAGCACACCAACAAGGTTTGGCAAGCCTAGCCTTGTGGTTGCTCATAGCTCTGAGAAGCTGTCCCCAAAGCCCCCCAGAGCTCCTCGAGCTCATCGTCCAACAAGACCCACATCATAGGGTCGTTCCACGATACCAAGTCTCTCACGGAAGGTTAGGAACTTGACCTTCCCCAGGGGCTTAGTGAGAATATCTGCGACCTGCTCATTAGTTCCTATATGATCGAGTCTTACGGCACCTCGCTGTACCATATCCTGGATGAAATGGTACCTGATATCAATATGCTTGGATCGGTCGTGGAACACAGGATTCTCGGTCAAGCGAATCCCACTCTGATTATCACAGAGTATCACCGTGGTATCTAGCACATGCTCGAACAGTTCACTGAAGAGCCTTCGCAACTAGACTGCTTCACAACAGGCCATACTCGCTGCAATGTATTCGGCCTCTGCGGTGCTCAAAGCCACTGACTTCTGCTTCCTGCTCATCCATGAGATCGAAGCAGAACCAAGGTTGAAGCAGCATCCCGATGTGCTCTTACAATCCACCACACTGCCAGCCCAATCGGCATTAGTATAACCAAGGAGTGTCACGCTCTCGGTAGTGTTCTTAGCCCATGGTTTATTGTGCTCCGAAGATATCTTAGAAGATTCTTCGCACCAACCCAGTGAAAGTGATGAGGCTCAGCCATTTGTTGACTCAAGGTGTTCACTGCAAAACATATATCTGGACGAGTGTTCACTAAGAACATCAGGGCCCCTACGAGTTGACGATACTCAGTAGGATTTGCCAATACGGGCCCAGCAACGCTGCCACTCAACTTCTTGAAGTTGAGTTCCATTGGTGTTGACACGGACTTGCAGTCCACCATACCAAATCTGTCCAGAAGTTTCACAATGTATTTTCCTTGAGAAAGGAAAATCTCGCCAGATCTCTGCTAGACCTCCAGGCCTAGGAAGTAGTGCATCAGTCCTAGGTCCTTCATCTCGAACATAGTAGCAAGCTCCCTCTTGCATTGATGAATGAGAAGGTCAACACCTGTCAGGAAGAGGTCGTCCACATACAATGTAATATTCCTATTTAAGGAAATTAATAAAACACAGCAAATGGTACAGCAATGGAATGCCTCATAAGCAAACATTCACAGCACATAAAATAATAGGACTGCTCATGCACAGACATACGTTAAACAACGAAAATCCGAGCCATTTTATTATGCTGGGAATTATCAAAGATTACAATAGATGCCCCGATGATAGCGCTCAACTGGCGCGGGCAAGATAAAAAGACTTCCTCGGAAAACAAAGGGGTATAGCAGTTTTACGGTTGCGTTCAAGCGGCTGGGAATAACTGCTGAGTGCTGCCAATATGCTACGGCTGGAAAAGGGAACCATTGAGCGACTCCCGACACTGGTCAGGCCCTCAACAGGCACGGACTGTCTCTGCTTCAAACTCCAGACCCGAAACCTCCAAAATGATAATGACTCTGTGCACACACGCGATGAACTGCGGTCTTTTCACTCAGACGGCGCTGCCACTCCTGACGCAACTCTGCAACAAGTTTGCAACACAATTCTTCTGACCAAACGACGGTAGGACTGCCTCACCCGAGCAGGCACTCGAAGTCCCCCGGGGCTGAGGTTGAGATTGCCTCACCCGAGCAGGCACTCGAAGTCCCTCGGGGCTGAGGTTGAGATCTCCGCTCGGAGACACTCGGCGCACTAAACAGTGCTGCAGACCTGCTAAACAGCCGGCGTGCTCAAGTCTTAGCGACCAGTTTCATTTTCATAAAATTCATCAATAATCATCCAAAAACAGGGTGGCTCCCTTCTTTTTGTATGCGGCCTTCATCACAGATCCTTGACTCCTGCTTTCCCGCGCAGCCCCTCTCGGCCCCACGCTGCCAACTCAGCCCGCGTACTTACCTTCGCGCGCATCGGATGAGTTCACGGCCCGCTCACTGTTATTACACCTTCTCGGCCCCACGCTGCCAACTCAGCCCGCGTGTTTGTCTTCGCGCGCTCGAGTGAGCCCCGATCTACTCACGGCCTCTCATAATTAATTAGTGACGGAAAAATTGATCCGAATTAATATTCCAATTAGCTATTGCTAATTTGGGAATATTACAGTCTCCCCCGGCAAAATGTTGCTTGCCCTCAAGCAACTACCTGAACATCTCTCCACCGATACTGCAAAATGTGCCTGGGTCCCAGATGCGCCACTGAATCTTTTCTGACCTCTGCATCACCCGGTTATGGAGGGATCTCTCAATGCCAGGATCCCGAACCAATCTCTCATGGTACCGGCCAACCAACAATCCTCCCAAATCCCATTGCCACCATGGCCAATCATTGCTCAAGTCCCACGACTTAGGATGCGCACTATCTCTGGCTATGGTTGATGCTCTCAGAGGTGAAGACCACCAACAAGCATCAATGCTCCCAGGCTCCTGCTGTGCTGTACCTGTAACCGCGTATGCTACCCCACCAATTGCATACCAACTCATCACCTCTCTCCTGTCCAAGTCCCGACTCAATCCCATGCTGATCCTGCTCTCCTGAAATCGAGGAGGAGTCCTGAAGTAATGACAACTGGTGCCCTCCTGCCAACTGGAATCTGTAACATCTATTATGTCTAGGGGCCCCTGCTCCACTGTGCTCAGAGGGTACCTACTCATGATCTCCCGCTAATCCATCCTGGAAGAAGAATCCGATGTAGCAACAACTGTATATGGAACATGCCTAGAGTGTTGCTGCCAGCCCGTAATCGACTCCCACTGCTCTGCCCTTTCTGCCAATGGAAGCTGTCTATAGAAGAAAGCCCCCCTCTCTATAATGGGCCAAAGTGGGCAAGATATGCTGCAAGCCCCATCGATGTACTCCTGGAGAATGCTACTCATTGAGAATACTGCAGCTCTGCTGACTGCGTGTACATCTATCTGCACCTCATCCCGGTGTCGACCCATCCATGGATGCTCTACCATCTCCAACAACTCATTCCCCTCCTGATTGGGAATGTAATGCTCCTGCTGTCTACTAGTCCCCTGCAAAACTATCTCATCAACCTCCAACATCTCCAGAGGATATGGATCTGTAGCTGTTGTCACTGTACTCGGTGTCTGTGCATCTAACTGCTCCCCTTGAAAGGCTGACCCCAATGTTAGCCACATATCCATCATAGGCTCAATATGGGCGCCCATCTGGACCTCACCCAAGGAAATGTCATGCCTGATGTCCATAGTATCCTCCTCTACTAAGTCAGGCTCCATCATATGCTGCTCTGGCTGAATCGTCACAAAGGACTCATAACCCAGAGTATCTCCTATACAGTCCTCTGAATGCTCACCCTGCACACTAGAACACAGCTTTGGTCTACTGTCATCATCATCTCTGCATGGCTGCTCTCGCTCCCCCGAAGCATCCTCATATGATCCCATGGACTCATTTGAAGAAGAGTCCTCATCCTGGCATACGGAAGGAATTTCTATCGGCTCTACCTCTGCCACCTCATTTGCATCTCTCAAACATGAGTGATTAGGCCCCTAAGGTTCTTTGCAAATGAAGCAAAGTCCCTTCCTCCTCAGCTCCGGAAATGAAGGTGAGCTGAAAATCTGAACTTGGCAAGCATCATAGCTTACCCCATGCTGTCCTTCTCCCCACTCATGACAAGTGTAGAGTGTAAGCTGATCCTGGGCTGCAAAATTATTGCCCACCATTGGCAAAGTGAAGAACAATCCTCCAGAGAAGGTTCCTTCAACAATGAAGAACAAGCTGGCCCAAGACAATCCATCCATGAAGAATAGGACACGGTCATCGTGGATCATCCGGATGAGAGGTTTGCTGAAGGTTTTACATGATGATACGTGATGCAAACAATTTCTCACAAGGATACAACGCAGTCTCATCCACTGCAACTTCAGAAAATTACATGGTAAGCAATGTACAAGATCCATCACATCTACTAATGGATAGTAAATGGCTGAATATGACAACGATAATACATGATCAAGCACTTGCCCATGGTTGTACAATGGATGACTATCAATCTCATGGCCCACCTCAAAAGAGAACGCATATGTAGTAGTGGTGGCCATGCCTCCTCCCATGCTCCCATTAGAACATGTAGTACAGAAAATGTGAGAATTTTTCCCACTCACGGGCACATCCAGCTCATGTGTCTTCCTCATAATCAAGCCTCCCATACAAATCTGATCTATATCAGCAAATGGAAACGTGATCAGCAATAATATGAAGAGAATGCTGAAGGTTTCATGTGGTGCAAGAAGATACCAACAGCTTCCCAAACAAGTACAGCGCAGTTTTACAAGTAGCTGCTTGATGAAAATACAAGGCAAAATGTTAATCATGCATGTCTTTATATGATACCTGCTATAATGCAACAACTGAACATACATGTGGTGATAAAACATTCGCCCAAGGCCACAAAAGAGATGGCTGCCTCCATCATGTAGATTGGCCCAATACAACTCATGGAGCAATGTGAGAAGCTTGCCCCCCTGTGAAGCAATGCACTGCATAAGAATGGTGAGAGTGTGCAAATCTATGAATGTATAAACAAACTTCTCACCATATGCTGGGAGTAAGATGGTACATGGGTCCATACATGAATCCTCCATAGTGTTTTGGCATGCTATGGAGAAGAATGAACCATGTGCTGCTAAAAGATAATCCTCCTGATGCCTGGAAATCCAAGTCAAGAAGGATATGCCATAGATGTCTCTACCATCATTACCTCCTCTTTGTTCATCAGGTGCAAATATGAAGTGATCCTGGGACCTATGGGTTATGGATCCACCATATCTCTGCTGCGCACACTTCATCCATAAGTCTCTGCTCCAAAGTGACAGCGCTGTGAACTCATGTAAATAAGCTCTTGTCAATACAACGCTCTGTTCTTTGACATGCTCTTGTCAAAGACTCCTCTAATAATGCTGCAACAAATGTGGAATACTTCCCAGGATGGAAGTGCTTCCAAATCATCATCAAAGACCAAGGAGATAGTGCCATCTCCTCCTCCTACAACATCATGCAAAGTGTGAGAGCAAATCTGCCCTTGCTCTCCCCGAAACAAACAAAGCAACAAGACATTGTGTTGCCTCCCCATACTTCCATCATACCAATCATGTGATGAAGACACAATGAATGATATAAGTATCATATTAGCACCATGCATCCATACTCTATGCTACTCAATGATGCAAGTATCCAGCCATCTTCTCCCCGTCCTCCTACTCTTAAGAAGAGTGTTTGCCAAGTGATGGCCAAACTCTTTCAAGAGTAACCAGCGCAGCCGAGCCTCCTGCTGCTCGATATCATAGATCGGCAGGTAGCTCCCTAGCTCCTTGCTCATCATCCACATCCACTCAATTACTTGTGCATGCCTTCTTCTTCTATTCATCTCGGTACTCCTCCCATGAGGGCTACCATCCTCCCAAATCAAATTCATGTCTCTGCACTTCATGGGATTTTGAAATGTAAGCTTCTCAAGGATCAATGAGACCCTATCAAGAATCAAATAGGTGGTAGGCGAAAACCTCCCCTCATGATGTGTATGGCTCGAGAGATGTCCAACACAAGCATGAGAGATGTGATCCATCCTAAGATGTCCTCCATCTTCTATCTGCTCTTGTGAGAAGGGAAGAAAATCATTACATCCCATAGTGTGTCGAAGTGCATCTCCAGTGAGATCTCGCCTTGAGACCTCCCCTTCATCCATGGTCTTCGAAAACAAATGAGGTCTTGGATCTGAAAGTAGAAGCTCCTCTTTGAGCTGAGAGGAGCTTATTGAGGAAGTGTCATCTTGAAGGGAGAAAAGGTTTCTTACTCCAAGATGTCTACCATCAATCTTCACATCTTCAAACCCCAACCTCCAATGTGATGTACAATCCAACAATGGCTCATGAGACTGATGGTTTGATTCCTCCTTTAGTGTTTCCACGTTGCACAACGCAGTGCAACCAGGCTGCTCTTGATGTGCATTTGGAGCTTCTTGTAGAGCTGCAAGAGTCCCATCCTCAAAAGTGTTGGTTACCCCAACTGTTGATGCATGTGGCTGCTCCTCCATGAGTGTGACAGCGTTTTCACCAACCTCTTCAAGAGTTGATGTGATCTCTTCTTGATGCGAATAGGAAGTGCATGGGGCTTCTTCTTCTTTTTCTTCAATCTTCTTGGCCTCCTCAACGGCGGATGTATCTCTTCTGGTTCTGAAAAGAGATGAGAATAAACTCGTCTTCTTCTTGGGCTGAGACTCACCGGGATCAGTGGATTTCTCATTCATGGGAAGAGGTGACCTTCCAGTATTATGCTGCAACTCTGAGCTCTGCGTTCTAGATCCTCCGTTGTTCCATTTTCTTTCATCCTTCCTGAGCTGACAGTAATCTTTGAAAGGCAACGCTGCTTTGAAGTCTTCCCCCTTGGACTGCCATTCTCTGAAATAATCTCCCAAGGGTAAATGATCCTGCTGCCTCTCTTTCTCACTCGGCACTAGAGGTAAGAATGTAGGCATTGTGGTAATGTCCACGGGCTGAGCCAGAACCATGCTTTGATACCACTGTAATATTCCTGTTTAAGGATATTAGTAAAACACAGCAAATGCTACAGCGATGGAATGACTCTAAAAGCAAACATTCACAGCACATAAAATAATAGGACTGCTCATGCACAGACATACATTAAACAACGAAAATCTGAGCCATTTTATTATGCTGGGAATTATCAGAGATTACAATAGATGCCCCGATGATAGCACTCAACTAGCGCGGGAAAGATAAAAAGACTTCCTCAGAAAACAAAGGGGTACAACAGTTTTACTGTTGCGTTCAAGCGGCTGGGAATAACTGCCGAGTGCTGCCAATATGCTACAGCTGGAAAAGGGAACCATTGAGCGACTCCCGACACTGGTCAGGCCCTCAACAGGCACAGACTGTCTCTGCTTCAAACTCCAGACCTGAAACCTCCAAAATGATAACGACTCTGTGCACACACGCGATGAACTGCGGTCTTTTCACTCAGACGGCGCTGCCACTCCTGACGCAGCTCTGCAACAAGTTTGCAACAAGCTCTAGACCCAATCCTTCTGACCAAACGATGGTAGGACTGCCTCACCCGAGCAGGCACTCGAAGTCCCCCGGGGTTGAGGTTGAGATTGCCTCACCCGAGCAGGCACTTGAAGTCCCCCAGGGCTGAGGTTGAGATCTCCGCTCGGAGACACTCGGCGCACTAAACAGTGTTGCAGACCTGCTAAACAGCCGGCGTGCTCAAGTCTTGGAAACCAATTTCAATATCATAAACATCAATAATAATCCAAAAACAGGGTGGCTTCCTTCTTTTTGTATGCGGCCTTCATCACAAATCCTTGACTCCTGCTTTCCCGCGCAGCCCCTCTCGGCCCCACGCTGCCAACTCAGCCCGCGTACTTACCTTCACGTGCATCGGATGAGTTCACGGCCCGCTCACTGCTATTACACCTTCTCGGCCCCACGCTGCCAACTCAGCCCGCGTGTTTGTCTCCGCCTGCTCGAGTGAGCCCCGATCTACTCACGGCCTCTCATAATTAATTAGTGACGGCAAAATTGATCCGAATTAATATTCCAATTAGCTATTGCTAATTTGGGAATATTACATACAACACCAGAATGAGAGGCTTCCCCTGGACAACCTTGAAGTAAAATTTCGGATCAGCATTACTTCGAGTGAAGCCCAACTTTATCAAGTAGCTATCCATCCTCTCGTACCAAGCTCTGGGTGCTTGCTTTAACCCATAGAGGGCTTTCTTCAACTTGCAGACATGAGTGTCTCGATCCTGAACTTCAAATCCCAGAGGTTGTTCTACATACACCTCTTCTTTTATTGCACCATGCAGAAAAGCGGTCTTGACATCCATTTGATGAAGACTCCATCCTTGCGTAGCAGCAAGGGCTATGATTGATTGAATGGTGGTATATCGTGCCACAGGTGCAAATATGTCATCATAGTCTATTCCTTCCTTTTGAGAGAAGCCACGGCAACAAATCTTGCCTTGAACTTTTCAACACTTCCATCAGATCCATGCTTGATCTTGTAGAGCCATTTCGCAGTGACAACTGATTTGTCCTTCGGTCTTGGAACCACATCCCAGACATCATTCTTCATTATGGACTCATATTCTTCGTGCATAGCATCCTTCCATACTTGATGCTTTACGGCTTCCTCAAAAGATCCAGGTTCAGATTGTACAATAGTACTCATGGCAGCCAGATACCCTTGGTATCTACACGGCTTCTTGCTTTCTCGGAATGTCCCCCTCGGGGCAACATGTCCCTCAGCATCTTCGAGAGTGTCCCTAAGCCATGATGGTCTCTTTCTCAGTGAAGGAGATGGATCGATTGGGTCCATTGGTCCTTCAACATCAGGCATTGTCTCATCCTGCGGTTCTTCTTGATTTCCAGGCCTTGCTTCATGATTTTCCTCAGATCTCAGAAGATCTACTACTTTCTTCAGGGAAGCATCTTTGTCAAAAGTGACATCATGGCATATCTCTACTTCCCTTTGACCAGGTACATAGACTCTATAGGCCTTAGAAGTTTTGCTGTAGCCCACAAATATTCCTTTCTTCCCAGAAGCATCCAACTTACTTCTCTTTTCTTTTGGCACATGAAAATAAACTAGACATCCAAAAACTCTAAAATGTGAGACGTCAGGTTTCTTACCAGTGAAAACCTCTTCGGGAGTTTTGGAGTCCAGGGCGGAATGAGGGCATCGGTTTTGAATGTATACAGCAGTATTTGCAGCTTCTCCCCACAGAAACTTCGGTAGACCCTGGTCACATAGCATGGCACGGGCAGTTTCCACAATGGTCCTGTTCTTTTGTTCAACAACGCCATTCTGCTAAGGAGTATAGGCAGTAGTGGTCTCCCTCTTAATGCCAGCTTCTCTGCAAAAGTCCTTGAACTCATTCGACTCATATTCAGTGCCATTGTCGGTCCTCAAAATCTTGATCTTCTTCCCTGTCATATTTTCCACCAAGGTTTGAAGGTACGGAACCACTTGAAAGCCTCATCCTTCTTCTTCAAGAAGTATATCCAGGTTTTGCGGGAGAAGTCATCAGTGAATGTCATATAGTAAGAACATCCTCCCAGGGATGTCACGGGTAGCATACCAGATAGATCAGAATGGACCAGCTGCAAAACATCAGATGTCTTTGTGACACTTGAGGGGAAAGGTCCCCTTGTATGCTTTCCTTCGACACAACCCTTACATACACCTTCATGATTATTTCCAAAGTCAGGCATCCCTGTCACCACCTTCCTTGCTTCGGGAAGGGCCTTGTAATGAAGGTGTCCAAATCTTCGATGCCATAGTTCGGTTTGTCGGATAGTATCACAAGTCATAGCTCCCAACGGACTCCCTCCAACTTGGTAGAGTGTACCAACTCTAAAGCCAATAGAGATAGCTTCCTTGAAGCTCTCCTTACACATGAGCACCTTTCCATCAGAGAAGGTTGCATTGAATCCTTTGTCTTCCATGGCAGATATAGACTCAAGGTTCTTCTTCAGATTTGGTACATAGAGTACATCTTGTAAATGTAGGATTTGTCCTTGAGACAAGTGGAGGGTCACAGTCCCCGTCCCTTTCATGGGATATGAGGCATTATCTCGAAGGATAATTTCCAGATTAGTATCCTTCTCAACCATGTTAGAGAGTGCTTCCTTGAACCCAGTGATGTGTCTTGAGGCACCACTATCTATCAGCCAGACATCCATAGTGTCGGGCGGGGATGCAGCAGAGAGGGCAGATACAAGAATGTATTCATTTCTTTTATCAACAACATTTGACTCCTCATACCTGGAGTTTCTAGACATTTTGAAAGGTTGATTGTTTCCGCTAGAGGGAGCCTTCCTCTTTCCTTTGGACCTATTGTTTCTTTGATTTCCATTCCTCCGGTTGTTGTTGTTGTCATCACTATCGGGAGAATCCTTCTTGAAAGGACATTCTCTAGCATGATGACCTGGCCTATGACAAGTGAAACACTTGCCCTTCTTTCCTTGGGCCCCTGCTCTTCCTTTGTTCTTTGAACCACTAGAGTTCTTCTTTCTAGAATGAGCAGCGTAGGCAGCATTTCTGTCATTTTCGTATTCCTTCATTCTTGTCTCTTCTTGCATGCATCTTGACAGTAGCTCGTCAAAGTTAGGAATTGTATTATTATTGAGAATGGTAGTGTTGAATACTTGCCATTCATATGGGAGCCCTCTAAGTGCGGTGAGTACCATCTCACGATCAGCTATTGTCTCCCCAATAGCCAACAGATTGCTCCTGATCTCGGTCAGTTTCAGAAAGTATGTTTGGACAGACTCATCCCTGCATTTCTTCAGATTCTTCAATTGATTCTTGAAGAATAGCACCTGGTTTGTATTGTTTACTTTGAACATTTATATTAGCTTGTCATACATATCTTTGGATGTGCCTAGCTCAGATATGTAGGCAACCAGACTTTTATGTATGGATTCCATGATCATTAGCTTTGCTTTGATCTCCCCCTTCTTATACTTCATTTTGGCAGCATCAGTAGCAGTGGATGGAGGTTCTTGTATCTTACCCAGTACATAATCCATGAGATCATGGTCTTCTAATTTGAGATCTAATATCATCTTCCAAGCATGGAAGTCATCCCTTCCAGTCAGCTTGTCATCCTCCTTGAAGCCATAACTTGTGGAACCCATTTTTCTCTTTTGGTGATTGCTATAAGTTAGGGCTTGTCTTCACCTCAGCTCCAATACCATGTAAGATTTTGTAGATGTTCTATGCTTGATGTAACTTTACTTTTATCAACAGCAATCACATGAATTTACAAGTAAAATGCAGATAGAACATACCAATGATCCTTTAGAAGACAAGTCAGAAACAGATAAAGGTGATGGTGCGTTACGACAGTCAACAGGATGCCTCAACCAACAAAGACTTCATGGTCAGCCAACCCAGCATGTGTCACAACAGTCCTCAAAACAGTCACACAGTCAACTCAGAAGTCAACGCTGCCCAGAAAAGTCAACGCAGGGCAGCAGCATTAAAAGTCAATGTAGCTCAACTTCTGGTCAACCTTCGACCTCGATTTCTGTGCCAAAGAGTACGACCTTCTTAGATCGAAGTCTCCTCCAAAATTCAGCCCAATTGGACCATGCGTTGACCAAAGTCAACGCTGGTCAAACTTCCCCAGAAACCCTAACCGCAGATTTCTGGCTGCAGTAAATTTCGTCCTTCTTGCTGCGGTAAACTTCGTCCTTATTGCTGCAGTAAACTTCGTCCTTTTTGCTCCTTAGATGCTCATATAAGAGGAGGAGATGTGTGTTGAGATGAGTGGAAAATGCTCCAACGTTGACCCTATAAATACCAATCATGAGAGGTGTGTGACACATCTGCTGGGGGTAAAAACCTTAAGGCCGACCTGCACTTAAATTTATTATAAATAATAAATTCAAAATAAATGTTCTGCTCGTCAGATTAAAATCAATTTTAGATCGATTTTACACCTCTCTGAAAGAGGAATCCAATACAAATATTGGAATCTTCATCTGAGCATCACAAGATGGAGTTTGGACCTAGTTGTCCAAATTTAACAGTTAGCCTACGCAACTATTACGTCACAACACGATGTAGCCTTTCCTCTTGTCGCTGGATCTTTTGCTGACTGGAAACGAGACCCTCTTGGCCTCTAGAAACTCCCTTCGGCTTCTGGCACTGGCCCTCGACTGTTTCCTCAGCAAAATTTCAGACTCCCTCTGAAGCATTGCGCTGCCTCTCTGTGGCTCTTATTGCCTCATCTGCCTTGCACTCACTGGAATTGGAAAATCTTCCTCCAGTCAACTATCCCTGCCCCTCACTACAAGAAAATCACTTGATCACTCTCCGACAACTCAGCATTGCTTCTCTTGAGAATTCGATCTCTAGATCTCTTGCTCTCGCTATCTCGATGTGTTCTCCAAGTGTCCATCGAGCTCCTTCTTATAATCTCTCATTGACATATCAACGACCAAGATTAGATCTTAATCAATGGCTCAGATTATCTTGGACTCGATCCACGCTTTTATTAGAAGATTCATACCCGATTCAATTAATACCCTTTAATTATTCTCATTTCATAAGTTTAGACTTAGGAATCCATTAAAAATAATTAATTATTTTAATTAAATCCTCTTAGGGTGGAATTTTTCCAAACAATTTTTGGGTATTGGAGAATGCATGTGTCTTAGCCTATGTGCAAAATCTCGAGGCTAGAGCAGTTCTAATGCTACAAAAATCAACACTCCCTCTTAGCGAGGAATGTGCTCAAGTGATGCAACCCACTGAAGCATCACTCTGACTCTGTATCACCTCATGTTGCGCTGTTGATGTCTGGCCACGCTGCCCAACAACTTTGCGTTGCATCTGTGTTACTGTTGACTTTGCATACTGCTGCCAACTAATGCATCTGCACTGCAACTCTGTTGCTGCTGCCACTGCAACATCTGCAACTGTCTCTCATCTGTTGCTGCTGCAACTAAGAGATGTCCATCATACTGAACCAATTGTGTTTAGTTTGATGCATTTGTCACTCGAGTTCTCACTGCTGCTAACTACTGCATTGTCACTGAAGCCTCTGCATTGCTGCTGACTCTGCACTGTGCTCCTACACTGCTTCCAACTTTGCTCTGCACCGTTCAGTCCCTAACGCTGCTAACCATTGCATCTGTCACTCCGACACACGACTGTATGTCACTGGTCCATCCTGCTACTGCTGATATGGGCTCCCGTAGCAAGGAATTGATCCAAGAGGTGGACTCCTCAAGGATCCTTCCCATCTTGTAGCTCTCTGGGGCTACAAAACAAAATCACCCCACCTCAACCCTGGAGGTATCTCGGTGTCATGGCAAACTCTTCCTCCAGTCTGGAGGACATCTGCGGATGCAACCTGCTGATCCTGCTTCTCCTCTTTGCACCTCTACCTGAGAGGACACTGGGTAGTGTAGTGACCAAGTTCACCACATCTGAAGCATTTGATCTTCGAAATGTCCTCCTTTCTTCTGCGTTGCTCTTGCTGCCCCTTTGATGCAAGGGATGCATTCTCCTCTTACTTCACTTTTGCCTTTGCCCCATTGTTGATGCTGCCTTCAAGGTTGCTCTTCACCAAGTCTCGCCTCAGCTCTTATTGTTGCAAATCTGCCCACATGCGATCCCACTTTGGGAATGTTTCTTTGCCCAAAATACTTTGGGCAAACACTTGCCATTCTTCTTAGACTACATTTCGAGCTATCCACATCATCTCTGTAGGCTGAGGCGTTGACCCTACTGATCTCGGACATCCTGAAGCTTGTGGAGAAGGTGGTCTATGATGCATTCTCCCTTTTGCATACATGTGCTCTGCAACTTCTCTTCTAGATACATCTTCCGCTGCTTGGAAGATCCCTCGTACATCGTGGCAAGGGATTCCCAAATCTCTTTGGCTGTTCCAAGGGCTGTTATGTGAGATACAACATAATCTTGAACTCCATCAAGGACCATCCTTTTCCCCTTAGCCATTTCCTTTTTATACGTTTTCAATGGATCTGGATCTGTGGGGACAACCACCACACTATCGATGTAGGTTTTGAGATCATACTCATTTAGAAGGAAGGAGATCCTTGCCTTCTAGATCACGTAGTTAGACGCTCCGTCTATCCGATCCTGATCTCTCAACTCAGCTGATGCCATCTCGCCAAACAACAACGTCGAACTATGCCTATAACCCTCCTCGCAGTTGTGTTATGAATATAATTCATAACAAATTAATAAATAAAAATAAATGTAAATATTAAATAGTCAATGTTAAGTAGTCATTAGTTGAGTGAAAAGGCATGTCTCATTAAAGGCTACCTGCCTAGGTATATAAGCAGGGCCTCATTGTAACATTTATCATCACTTATACATTTTTATATATAATAAATTATTATTACAAAATACCTCTTGTGTATTTTTATAATTAAAATCAACAAGCCTACAGTTTTGTTGCTTTAGTGGTATCAGAGCCATGCCGCACAATATAATCTTACAAGCCTATGAACATAGTTTACCGTACAATATGCCATTACGTATAGATCCTGAAGAAATTGAGCAGATTAGATAAATTCAAGAAAAGCTTCAGCAATTAGAAAAATCATGTGCAAAAGTTACAACATATTTTAAGAAAAGCTATGCGGAAATCGATAATAAGGAAGATGTTAACGACAGTAAAGAAATAGAACAACAAGATGAAGCTGATAAAGATCAGGATTATGATTCAGATGAAGATGAAATGAATGAGAATGATAATGAAAGTGGATTTGTGACAACTGAAGAGGAAGAAATTCTTCACCAAGATGATCACACTACCCATGAGCGAACTTTTGATGAGAAAGTTTTATCAGGCCAAGCTTCTAATATTACGATGGGTGAAGCAAGCAAGAAAGAAATTGCACTAGAAATTGATAATCATAATAATATAGATGATAAAACACGGAAGCAAATGTTACCTCCTTCTCCAGTTTTTGGATCATTACAATCTCAAATAATGCCATCATTTACTGATGACATCAAACACTCAATGATATGCGTAATTGTTTCAGCTCAGTCAGTGCCAATTGTTGATACGGTTGCATCTTGTGCCTCTGTTTTCACTCCAAAACTGAAACCAAAAACCTCTGGCCATGAAAATTCCAAAGGTGATTTTTTTAAAGTATCAGGTTCGTCAACAAGGGAGCATTCAAAAAAGAAATCAAAAGAAAAGAATCAATGAAAGACACCTCCTACATTGAAAAATGACGATTCAAAGGAAGCTTTAGTCTCTTCTTCTTATTTGACCAGAAAGGTCAGCAAGAAGATATTAAAATTACCTCAAGAACCTGATTATGTTTTTGTGTCTGTTTTTCAAGTCCTGTTGGCATTTCTTTAGATAAAGGTCTCCAACCAGTGGAAAATACGGGACAATTTCAAGAAGCTGTCGATGTCAGTTTTAATTAGAAACTTGAAATTTTGGATATGAAATTCTTGTATGGTTGTTGAAAGCCTACAATTGCGGTTTTATACCAATACCAGGATAATATTCATAATGACCAACACCATGTGAATGCATATGAGGTTGATCTAAACGACATGGGTTTTAACAAGGAGCCTTGGTCACATGCCAATGTGGATGATGGTCCTTGTATGTTAATACTCGTGCCCATGATTCTAGGAAGGCTTATTATAATTAGTGAGCAAAGAATTCTCTATTGCAGTGACTTTGGATCAATTACAGTAAGATCAAACTCTATTGTCTGCTCAGTGTGCCGATATTTTTTTGTTTTTTCGGGAGGAAATAGCAACTTTGTCGCGTTCTGTCGTGAGGGATTTAACATTCAACAATCAGGTTCACGTTGCGTTGGCCACCGACTGACGGTTTCTTTCCACTGCATATATAATCCTCAGTGCACAATAACAGTCCACCGTTTTCCACTGCAGCTGCCATCGTCTCCCCACTGTCACGACCATCGCCAACAATCCTCCGTGACAGCCACCGTGACTCGTGCCGACCCTTCCACGCGCACGCTGTTGACCAAACCGTCAACCTTTTCGCTGCATATTCTGCCCACTGTGCCATCGTATCGTTCCATGGACACCCCATCTAGTGCCACTGCTTGACGGTCAATCCATTCAAGAACACCAAAACAATCATCATAAGCCGCAAGAAGTCGCTGCTCAAGGGCTCTCCGGTACTCTGCCTTCTCATCGATCTCTTGAATTACTTCCTCTCCCTCACGATCGACGACTGGGACTTCGAATTCGACCCAACATATCACTCGCTCTGTCCACGTTGTTCCGCCAAGAAATTCGGCCTTCTATCATTGTATTGTTCGCAGGGTTTTCTACCATCGCACCTTCAAACCGTCTCGACCTT
Source organism: Pinus albicaulis (assembly GCA_034641835.2). Taxonomy (NCBI): domain Eukaryota; kingdom Viridiplantae; phylum Streptophyta; class Pinopsida; order Pinales; family Pinaceae; genus Pinus; species Pinus albicaulis. The sequence goes on along the minus strand of CM076576.1, from coordinate 319,132,859 downwards.
CGTCGGCTCCCTCCGCCTCTATCTAATCTATAGTGCATCCAAAGAGAACAGGCAGCTGCATTGTTGATTCCCAACATCTGTCCGCCATTTTAATTTTGCCTAGTCAAATGTTGCAGCCCCGATCATAAGTTGAACTCTCCGGTCATGTCTGCAAAGAAAAAAAAACTATGATCTAATATATTATATAGTTGTAATAATATAAATCAAATATCTAATTAAATTAATTAATTACAAATTAATTTTAATTATAAAAAAGGGGGTTAGAGTTATTAAAAAAAAATGACATGAGCAAAGTGAAAGAAATTGGTTGGGGATAAGACAAGACTTACATATGTCGAACTGATAAGCACAAGAAGAAGGAATTATTAGCGAATAAGATTTGAGGATAAAGCTTTTCGAAGACGAAGGCAATGTTATGAATATAATTCATAACAAATTAATAAATAAAAATAAATTTAAATACTAAATAGTCAGTGTTAAGTAGTCGTTAATTGAGTGAAAAGGCATGTCTAAAAGACATGCCCAGTTAGGAAAGGCCACCTGCCTAGGTAAATAAGCAGGGCCTGATTGTAACATTTATCATCACTTATACATTTTTATATATAATAAATTATCATTACAAAATACCTTTGTGTATTTTTATAATTAAAGTCAACAAGCCTACAATTTTGTTGCTTCAAGCTGCTAACTAGCTCTACCCACTCCCCGCTGGAGTAAGCAAAACTGCTCTCAGCTACTGTTGCTCTGCGTGGAAAAAATTGAATTTTTGGCTCTAAATTCTCTGAGGACAAAATTCCCTTAGTGTGCCCTTCTTCCTTCCTAAGCTTTTCTGCTCTAGCAAACTACTGCAGAAAATCTGTGTCCCAGCTGAAGATCTGCTCTGCGTGGAAACTGCTGTGCTGCTTCCTCTGCCTCTAGCAAATATCGATCTGGAAATCTTGTGCTCTGTCGATTCACTCAAAGACACAAAATTTCCTCAAAATTGTGCCTTGCTGGCCTTTGGATTGTGCAGCCTATGGGGTTTCGAGCAGTTGCCTGCGCAGTGCCTCGAATCACCCTTATTCCCTTCTGCAACTGAGCTCTCTGACTTTATCTGCACTTTGATACCATGTGAAAATTTGGTTACCAAATCCTACTGCAACAACTGATGTTAATTCTTTTAATTGTTTAATTAAACGAACAATTTACTTGCAGTTTCCTACGACAAATATCGAATTAATATCACTGCAGCCTACACAACATAAAATATTGCGGAAAATACAACGCAAGAAAGATAGAAACACACACACAGAGCTACAACGTTATTTTTGGACAATTGTCCCTGGAAAAACCCAATGCGGGAAAATTGGTGCAACAACTGAGGGTTTTAATATTATGCAGTAGTTTTCTGAGTACAAATCTATGATTGCCCAAACTGACAAATCATAGAGAGGAAAAACTGACAAATAAGTCTCGACAAAAAATCTCACTCTACCATTGGGATTCGGTATTGATCTCAGCTCTGGATCCTTTCCTCTTGTCGTTGGATCTTCTGCTGACTGGAAACGAGGCCCTCTTGGCCTCCAGAAACTCCCTTTGACTTTTGGCACTGACCCTCGACCGTTTCCTCAAGAAAGTTTCAGACTGCCTCTGAAGCACTGCATTGCCTCTGCGTGGCACTGCTCTGCCTCTCTGTGGCTCTTACTGCCTCCTCTGCCTTGCACTCATCGAAACTGGAAAATCTTCCTCCGGTCAACTATCCATGATTCATAGTCCATGATTAGGGTTTTACGACTTCTGGCCCAACTGATCTAGATTCCCTAAAAATCTCCACAATATATCCAAAGAAACTTGCTCTGATACCAATATGATCCGATCTGTAAATTGTCGTGGATATTCCAGGGGACAGTTCGTCACAATAGATCTAATAAAATATACTTAAGAAATTCAAGATCTACACTATTACAATTTTATTTCTCTTTATATTTATAGACCTGTAGATCACTGTTAATAGTGTATGCACACAAATAAAAATTATGCAGAAAATAGAGAACAACGAAATAAAAGGTCACACACACATTTGACACATGGTATGACCTAGGAAACCTTTTTGGGAGAAAAACCCAACTAGAAGGTGAGGTTGCTCGACTTTCTTTCCCTCAATAGAAAATGTTTGGGAATACAAAGAAGTATGGCCACTGGCCTGTGGGCTACTACAATGTACAATTCCTCTTTGTGTGCTCTATCTCCTATCCCTATTGGCTATTTTTGTTCGGCACTCGAAAGATTGGAACCCCTTTTCCTCTTAGTGGCCCGGTTATAACACAACCCTATAGCCTACTAGTGGTTAGGTTTAACTACCTCAACTCTTTACCAAAGTTACAATATAGACTCTTCTAGAGTCTTTTTCATCATAATTAGGTGGCTAGCCCCTTTTCCATGAATAATGGGCGATGATGTGGCATCCTCTTGAATTATGGTGTTGAAAATAGGAAGGTCAATTTCTGAGTGGCATAACTTTTGGATACGGACTCCGATTGACGCGATCCTTGCGTTGTTGGAAAGGTGTTTCTATAGAATAGAGAATAAGGTGACGTGCTAAAGCATCAAAGTTTTACCCCCCAAAAATGTTATTTGATGCCTCAAAATGCTCCCAGAAGGTTTCAGACCCCAATTTGCCAAACTAGGTTCTGCCGGAAAAATGGTCCTAAGAGCTGATTCCTCCTCCACTTTTTCCACTCTGCAAGCATTGAAATGGATGACAAACAATATAATGATTCAATCTGGATCAATATCTAATCAAGAAGAGGGTACCCACAAGAGTAAGCCATGAGAATGATCCAAAGAATTCAGCGGATGCTATTGCTGATGATCTTGATGATCTCAGTTCTTGATGATTTTGAAGAATCAAGAGTCATGACTCCATGAGATAGTATGCTATATAGTTATTTGATTGTATCATGTTGATTTTCAGACTGTAGAGGCCATCTAGATCCTCGATGCTTATGTATTTTGAATTTTCTCTTAGAACTTTAATCTTTGTATCTCAAATCTTATATCTTGATGTTATTGAATCATCTACTGAAACTTTCTGCCATATATGAATAATGCAGCTCATGCAACATTCTATCTTTCATTTTAACACCATTGAAAAGAGCTGGAGCCATCTTGAATGTGGTTGATGGCATAATCTCACATTTTTAATGTTCACAATTTTCTGATATGTTTTACTTTTTCATAATTTGTATTGTTGCAGAGTATTTCAAACTTAACTCTTTTCATAGCTTCGGAATATCATATTATGTTACTCTTTTCAATTCACAATGATTTTCCTCATCTTGAACTGTTAAAGGAACTTTTTGCGGATGGAGCAAATAGCTGTATTGCATTACATGTTTTAATCCTGATGGTCGTTCTGGATTTCCAATCCATTCAGTCACTCTCTTCCTTTATATTGTATTGTAGGAATTTTGATCTTATAGTGGTCTCTAACTTCATGTTATTATTGTGCTTAAAACTTATTTCTTGATGTTATTGAACCATCTGTCAAAGCTTTCTGCCAGGTACGAATAATGCAGCTTTTGAAACATGCCATCTTTGATTGTAACACCATTGAAAAGAGACGGAGCCAACTTGACTGTGGTTGGTGGCATAACTAACACTCCTAATGCTCCACAATTTTCTGATATGTTGTTCTTTTACCATAATTTGGATTGTTGCAGGGTATTTATGACTTATCCTTCTTCATAACTTTAGAAGATCATATTATGCTACTATTTTCAAATCGTTCCCCATTTTGCACTGCTAAGGGAAATTTGTCTGTAGTCGGAGCCTCCAGCTGCATTGCCTCACATGTTTTAATCCTTATTTTATCCAATGACTATGGTAGTTATGGCCTTCCAGTCCTTTCAGTCCCTCTGTTCCTTTATATTATGGTTTAGGAATTTTCATTTTACAATAAAGCACAATAGAGCATTAGGATCCTAGTCAAAATAGAATGTTTATGAATTTTTTTCCACGGATCAAATCCCGTTGTATTGGATAACTAGATAAGTATATAAATTATATAATTCAAGAGTTGTGTAGCCTGTTAGATGGTGTGCAATTGTTGTTCGGACTTTCATACTCTCTCTGTAATTCAGATAGGATAGAAGTAGTTTGAGTAGCGGTTTTGTATTGCAGCAAATTGCGGGCAAATGTGGCTGATGTTTTATTCTCGATTTTCCTATAAGCAGGTTCGTGAAGCACAGGAAGCACAATCATCAGCTGGTGCAGATGGAGTTGAACTGCTTCTGGGCGGCACCACTATTCTGACTCCAAATGACATGTTCGAGCTACTGCTGGGTTCATGTAGCTATATATGATATAACATGTTTGAGTTACTGCTGGGCTCTTCTAGGTACACATGTCGTGATTCAATTCCCTTCACATGTCAGTAAATACTGTTCAGATAATGTGATTTCCGTAGCCATAACACATGCATCCTCTGACCTGCTGATTATTTCCTTCAGTATTCTGAAGGTCCAAATTAACTTCTCCATCTTCTGTCCTATAATGGGCATTATACCGTAGTACCTTACATGTTGTAGGGTACAAGCTGAAATCTGAAATCAAATTCTTCAAGATCCCTTATTGCTTGAGTTGTACTCTTACAGTCATTAGTCTGCGAGTTGGGATAAGCCCATATTGCAATGATTAATTTTTCTACATGTAGCGTTTCTAAAGAAATGCTCATACATGATACAGGCTTCATGTTCATATGGCTGTTGCAAACATTTATGGCATCAGAGGATGTTATTTTTTTCTAATATGGTCCCTAAATTTATGTAGTCTTAATTTTTAAAATTTACACAACCATCCTAGAGGGTTATCACGGAGTTTGGTCTACAATCCATGGATGATTGGGATGAAAAAGGAAAGATACCATTTTTGACTATAAGCACAACCTGCAATTGTTTTTATGGGATGTGTTTTAACGTCGATCATAGACAGTTCCTTGGATTAGAAGAATAAATTAGTACAAATATTAAAAAAAAACGTCACATTATTGATGACGGCAACATTACATGTCTGTTAAATTATTTTTTGCAAGAATGATGTATAATTTGTCATTTTTTCTAATGACTCGACTGATCGTACAGCATTTAAAGGGTCAATATCATTTATGAGTCAATTTTACATTTTAATTTAACAAAAAAATTAAGTTAGCACTCAATCGCTTTATGAATTACTCTACTATTTAAGGACTTTGAGTTCTTAAATTTGTATACACTTGAACGTATCATCCTTCATTATATGACCGAGATCATCTATAATAATGTATTGCAGGATAAACTGACATTGAAATTTACATGCCCATAACAGCTGATTCTAATGTCATAGTGATCTAACATATTTCATCATTGGAGCTGTACTGACATCTTTACTATAAAATAATTTTTTTTTCAGAAGAAAAAAATGGAACCGAATTCTATTATAAGAAGAAAATTCAGTTTACATTAAAATATTACATGTTTAAAATTCAGCTGTATAGTATCCATCATCCCAATATAAACCAGCCAAGGAGAAACCAAAAGCATTCGATCATGATCAGAAAGAGTGTGGATGTCATCCAAAGACTGTCCAGAAACACAGATAACTGCCAAGATAGTCCAAAAAGAGTATACCAAAAGGAGCAGAACCATAATATAGACATATAAGAGAGCAGTGTTGAAACATGCATCTATGGAGGATCAATTCTGTCATCCCCTTGTGCAGCTCCAAAAAAAACATATATCCCTCCACATCCAGCAAACCTCGTTTAGATGGGAGGCTGGCCATCGAATTTGACTCACGGAAAATGTGATGTATGCTGAAATACTTGAAAGATCATAGGAGTTCTTCAGTGTGCGTCCTCCAGTATCGTAGATCGGGAGGATTGGAATTTTTCGTACCAGAAATCCCATCAACAATTGTCCTCGAATCCCCATAGATGTGTATAACCTGAACCTGTTTTTCAGATGCAAACCAGAGCAGGCCCCAAAGAGCCACCAATTCAGCACGGGTATTGGTACCCATACCCTCGAACTAGTGTATCCTGTAAGAGATGTCTGCATCAATGCATATGACAGGCCCGCAACCACATCTCCCATCCTTTTCTGCCCCATCAAAGAAAGTCGCTGGCAGTGAGATCTGATTGCGGATAAGGCGCCCCGACAGGTCCCGTTCTTTGCTTGGAGCCAGTACCATGTAATCAAGCCATGCCAATATCTTGGAAATGGTCCAATGTGTGTTATGAAGCATGCCACGAAAAATAACATGATTACGGGGTTTCCATATCTCCTAGATCACCAATAGTGGAATATAGGACTGTATTCTGCTTCTCGTCAGTCCCCACTTCAGACGGCTTTCAATGGATGTGAAAGTCTGGACATGAAGCCTGCAATGTGTGAGGATCTGAGACCAAACCTGAACAACAAACCTACAAAAGTAAAATAAATGATTCACATTTTCAATATCTAAACCACATAGAGAACATCTTCCAGGGCCTGTGAAACCTCTTTTGCAGAGGTTGTCCCAGGTTAAGATTTTATTTTTCCAGGCAATCCATGCAAAAAGTGTGATCTTTAGGGGCACTTTAATGCACTTGATTTCCACAAATGAAGATTTTGTGAGAACCCCTAGGCTATGTTGAATGATGTATTTGTAGTTATCTGCTACGACAACCGATCCATTTCGGGTGATGCCATCCCATATGTAGTTGCCCGCTGGATTCCCACATAGTCTAGCTCGAGTAAGAAACTGGATGTAGTGGTTCCATTCATTTGTGATGTTTCCTTGCAAACCAATTTGTGATGCAAAATCTTCCAAGTAGGGATGTTTCCCTTCTAGGAGTGTATAATCTGGTCAAAGTAAAAAATGCCCCTATGCTGAAGGGCCTCCACCTTGTCAAGAGACAACTGTGTGGGAGCAGGTAAACCAACTATCCGATCAAAACCAATGACGATTTTGTTACCACTGCCAAAAGTCCATTGCACTCGTTGTAGAAACCAAGGCAATATCCGTTGGAAACTTGTCCAAATTCAAGACCCTCGTTTTATACCAATCTGCTGAAGTTTAATCCAATATGTGATTTGCTTGTGCCTAAAGGTATTTTGCAGCAATGATACGACCCCAGATGTCGCTGCTGAAAAGAGCCCGCTAAAATGATTTCATGAGCAGTGAACACCCAAACACCCTGGTGTCCAAGATACTCCAACCATCAAAGTACTTGGGTTTCATGATAGATTCCCATGCGGTGAGGTGAAATTTTCTTTCCGGTCCGGCGCTTGACCACATAAAATGGGCAAGTCTTGATCGAATTTGAGAACAAATATGAGCCGGAAAAGCAAATAGATGCATCCAATAAATCGCTAGTTGTTGATGGACAAATTCTGCAAGAGTGTACCTACTTCCCAAAGATAAGTAGTGATTTGTCCAAACCATAAGTTTCTTGTCAATTTTTGACATCAACCACTTCCAATCCTCCCTCTTGTAGCGTCTCAGTTTCATTCTGAATCCCAAATATGTAAAACCATCCTGTAAAAGTCATGCCAAACATGTCCACAATATATTTTATGTCAATGGGATTTTCATTTGAAAAATATAGACAAGATTTCACACCATTGAGGAAAAGGCCCGAAGCCCGTCCATATCTCCTAGAAAATATGATGAAGGGTCGCCCATTGATATCACAAAATCATGCCAAATGTCAGGATATCACCTACAAAGAACATATGTGTGTCAGTGACTTGAGGAGCCATCCTCAAACCATGGAATGTGCCAAGTCCCAGGCAGAAGATATCTTCTTGCTAAAACCATCCATAACTAGAATGAAAAGTAAGGGAGATAAAGAGCATCCCTGTCGGAGACCCCTGTGAGCCCGGAAGAAGTCTGTGGGATATCCATTGATAATGACAACAAGCCAAATATTTGTAACACATGTCATAATCCACTCGACATTCCAAATCTCAAAACCAATCTTAGTAAGAATGATCCAGAGCAACTCTCAATCCACACAATCATATGCTCTTTGTAAATCTATCTTCATCACAACAACTTCAGTGTTCTTGGTCTGAATGGAGTGTGTTGTAACTCGTTTTTAATTTGATACGTTGTATGTATTCCAATGTTCCTTTTAAAAAAGAGGGGAAAAAATCAAATAGTGAATGTGCAAAATATAAAAAAAATGATTTGGAATAATGGCGCACTAAACACTTGTCGGAGTAATTGAATGCAGTAAGAGTGGGACCATCATCTAACAACGCGGAATTAATAAGTAGACAGGTTGCAACACTAGGACCGTTGATGCATTATTGCTCACACGATGTTGCAAACCCAACACCACAAACAGTGCGGGTGTTACTGCAAGGGGTGCCCCCGCAAGGATGTTGACACCCGACCATTGACCTGAGATGAGTGGCCCAGATTCACTGTGGGGGCACAACTCTGAAAGGCTTCCCGTACAACTAAGTCCCCCCGCTGTGGTGTCAGCAGGCGAGCCAGTGATGCCAGCAAGCGAGCCTGCTTTGTCATCATACCACATCATCTTACACATCATCTCGCTTGTCATTTCACGTCTTGTCACTTGTCATGTCACTCATTCAATTTTTGGAAAGTCACTTCCAAATTGAGATGTGACTTACTATTTTTGGAAAGTCATATCAGAATTGTGAGAAATGAATTTTTATTATAGGTGGTTTAAACATAATTGAAGGATATGTTTTCTTCTAGGAGAACTTCATCCTTGAGCTGTCAAATTTTAACACTCCTCAGCTAGGGAGGAATTTTTTTCTGCATCAAAGATCTCTGTTTCCTATGATCTCTTTCATTCATCTCAGTTCAACTCTGCTCTGTAACATTTGTAACAATGAAGTCGCAATCTAAAGAAGTATCACCCACTTGACACAAATTTGGAAAGAAAAGAACCATCACATGTCACATAGACAAGGCTTATGTTCAACCAATTTTCATCTAAAAATATTAGGTGATAGAACACATACATCACATAGGCAAAGACTCAAACAAGCCACACAGACAAGAATCCAACACAACCAAGTGTCAAGTGGTGGAACACCTGCATCCTAGACAAGTCACACAGACAAGTCTCACTACACCTATTGGCCAGATAGGTGGCTCTTCCCACGTCCCATATTGTGGGTTGGATGCATACTAAGGCCTACTCTTGTGGCACACACTACACAAGAGGTTCGTCGTCCTCAAGTGCTTTTCGACATCATTCCCTAATTTTGTGAGCTCTGACAGGGGAGAAAGCTAGCCTAGTGTTCTCGATCAACTGTGACCACCACCCGGAAGGGTCACATCCATAAGTCCAAGCTGCGCTCTAAAAACCAAGGATTTCCCTTTCGGTAAAGGCTTGGTAAGAATGTCGGCTACTGAAGAGTTTGCCGGATTATCCACAGTCTTACGAAACACTTGTCGACGTTTCGAATCCCAACGGGGATCCATCTTCTGGACATTGGAATGAAGAATTATAAGAAGGGTCATAATCCATTAATAGTGAAGAAGGTAGGAAAGGCAAGGGCCGACCAAAAAAGTTTTCTAAATTAATTAATTAATTTATTTATTTTTTTCTTTTAAATTCAAAGATCTATTATTTTTTTAATTTTTGATTTTAATAATAATACTAAGTTTTAATGTTAATAAATAATAACCTTAGTAAATTTATTTTATTAATAAGTTTATTATTTTCAAAGTTTTATTATTAAAAATAATAAACTTATTAAATATATTTTATTTTATTAATAAGATTGTTATTATCAAAGATTTGAAAAAATCCTAACACTATAAATTCATAAGATGCTTATACTCTATAAATTGCTTAAGAATTATTATAATTTATTTAAGGTTAATTTATTTAACAAATTTTTAAGGGTAATTTAATTTATTTTGAAAATTTAGCTTATTATTTTTAATTTTATTTAAATAAAAAATAACAAGTTAAAAATATATCAACCTATTTATTCTAAATTTATTTATTTATTAATATTAATTAATTAAATAAACCAAGGGATTTTCTAAAGAGTATTAATGTTTATTTATTTTTATTTTTTTAAAAATAAATAATTATTTAATACCCTTGAAAATTTAATGGTTTTAATGAGAAATGTAATAGTTAAATATACTAACATGTATTTAATGCTTATTAATGTTTACTGATTAGTTATTTTCTAATCTAATAAATATTAATCTAGAAAAATAAGGAGGGAAGGGAAGCAAATAAGTATTTTCTACTTAATAATTATTTATAAATTAATTAATTCTTATTATATAAAATCAAAATTAATTAACGTTAATAATTATTAAAAGAAAGTTCCTTTTTTTTTTTTTTTAATTATTAAACCATTACTTAAAGAAAGGAGACAAACCTTGAAATTATTATACCTACAAACTCATACCTGTGAAGATTTGTCGAAGAAGAGGTCGCCAGCTGTCGCTAATTTCATATCCTCCATCCTTATTGAGGTTTTCAGGATGTTTTTTGATCTCCAGGGCCTCTCTTACTTTTCTTCTGTAATAATGATCTTCTCTTGCAATGATCTTTGCATCTTCAAGACGTATTTGGTGCTTAGTTTTTGAAGAGTGTTTCGCAAGGGCCGAAGTGCGAAATCGTTCATGCTTGATATCAGCTCCATGCTCCTTGAGTATCTTCTGGAGTGAACGTCCGGTTTCACCGATATAACTTCTCCCTCATGAACAATCAATTTTGTACACTCTTTTAAGTTGTTATGGACTTATAGCATCTTTGACTGATCGCATTCTTTGTCTAATAGATCCTGCTGCTGAAAATTGTGCGAAAATGTCGTTCTTTCTTAGAGCCTTTGCGATTTTGTCAGTGACACCTTTAATGTATGGTAGAAAAACCCTTCCTCCTTTTTCTTGGGGTTCAAGTCGTTTCTGGGGTAAGATTGCGTCCTCAGCTCTTTTTAAGGCCTTCCTGATATCTCTTTCTTTATACCCCAAACCCTTAAAAACAAATGATAAGTGGTTAATTTCTTCGTTAAGGTGTTCAACATCAGATATCCTCAAGGCCCTAACAGCAAGGGTATTAAGGAATGTATTAAGAATGTCGGCTATCTGATCATCAGAGGAGATGTAATGGAGCCTCATTGCTCCTCTTTGCACCATATCCTAGATATAGTGATATTTGATCTCAATATGCTTGGACTTGTCATGAAACATAGGATTTTCTACAAGACGAATCTCGCTCTTACTGTCACAATATATAATTGTTGTGACTGGAACTTGCTCAAATAGTTCCCCAAAACGCTTTTTCCGCCAAATTGCCTCACAGCAGGCCATGCTAGCAACAATGTACTCAACTTCAGCTATACTTAGTGCAACAGAGTTATGTTTTCTACTCATCCAAGCGATCATGGCAGATCCCAAGCTAAAGAAACACCCAAAAGTGCTCTTTCTATCAACAGAATTACCTGCCCAATCAACATCAGTATATCCATGAAGTCTTACATTTTTAGCAGTATATATCAATCCTAGATTTATAGTTCCATGCAAGTATCTGAGTACATGTTTCGCAACAATCCAGTGGGCATGAAAGGGATCAATCATATGCTGAATTAAAGGGTTTACATCAAAGCATATATCAGGCCTAGTGTTTACCAAAAATATCAAAGCACCAATGTGTTGTCTATACTCTGTGGGATTTGCTAGACTAGGTCCTGCAGCTTTGCCACATAATTTCTTAAAGTTCATTTCCATAGGAGTATGCATGGACTTACATTCTACCATAGAAAATCTTTCAAGAAGCTTAACAACATATTTTCCTTAAGAAAGATAAATTTCACTAGGTCTTTGTCAGACCTCTAAACCCAGAAAGTAATGCATCAAACCAAGGTATTTCATTTCAAATTTAGAAGCTAACTCCCTATTACACTAGAGGATAAGAGGTTCTCCTCCTGTCAAGAATAAATCATCAACATACAATACCAAAATCAAAGGTATATCTTGGACTGTCTTGAAGTAGAGGTTTAGGTCCGCATTGCTTCTTGTGAAACCAAGCTTTATGAGGTAGCTATCAATGCGAGCATACCAAGCTCTTGGAGCATGCTTCAACACATATAAGGATTTCTTCAGTCTACATACATGAGTTTCCTTGTCATGCTCTTCAGAGTCTTGTGGTTGTTCGACAAATACATCTTCCTTGAGGAAGCCATGCAAGAAAGTAATTTTCATGTCCATTTGGTGAAGAGTCCATCCCTGGCTAGCAACTAAGGAAACAATAGATGAAATAGTAGTATATCGAGCTACAAGTGCAAAAATCTCATCATAATCTATTCCCTCTTTTTGAGAGAATCCTCTATCTACAAATCTAGCCTTATATTTTTCAATACTACCATTCACACCATGTTTAATCTTAAACAACCATTTGAAAGTGACAACAGATTTACCTTGAGGTCTAGGAACCACTTCTCAGACATCATTTTGGATGATGGACTCGTATTCTTCAGTCATGGCATCTTTCCAGACTTGTTCCATTTCATCTTCTTCAAAGGTGCATGGTTTTGCTTGAATGATGTTTCTCATGGCACTAACATACCCTTGAAACCGACTTGGCTTTTTACTTTCTCTAAACTTTCCTCTTGGGGCAACATGTTGTTCAACATATTGCAAGGTATCTTGCAGCGATAGTGGTCTCTTTCTGGTAGGAGGATCATGTAGTGGAGGATTTAGAGCATCCATGGAACCCATTGGATTATTAACAAGCTCATTTTCAGGTTCCGATTCAGACTGAGATGCATACTCTTTTTCATTAACAACTTGTCTTTTAACAATGGTAGGAGGAGAGTCTCTTGCTTTTCTAAGAGTTGCATCTTCATCAAATGTTACGTCTCTGCTAAACTCAATAGTTCTTTGACCAGGTACATAAATTCTATAAGCTTTTGAATTATCACAATAACCAACAAATGCACCTTTCTTCCGTGAAGCTTCTAGTTTGTTCATTTTCTCTTTTGGCACATGGAAGTACACATGACAACCAAAGATTCTCAAGTGACTCACCTCAGGCCTTTTACCAGTGAAGACTTCTTCAGGAGTCTTATTGTCTAAGACTTGAAGAGGAGTTCTGTTTTGCACATAAACAATAGTATTTGCAGCTTCCCCCCACAAAAGAAGAGAGGATTCACATGAAGAAGAGAAACCGTTTAGAACAAAAACGATTAAATGATCTAGTCTACGACCAATAGAACCTCTGGCTAAGACACAACCAATTGTTGAACAAAAGACCTAATACAGATCCCATTGTGTTGGAAGATATTGATCCATCCTCAGATTGGGTAGTGGAGAGTCAACCAACAGATTTTGACCCTGATGAGGATATTGGTGTTAATTTTGATATAAAGATGGATGCATTATAGACTGTTCATTTAAATGTAGATCCACTAGTATCAACCCCTACTCCTCTAGTTGCAGGCACTTCCTCTACTCAACCACAACATAGGCACATAGATCGTCTATCTCAACGTGAAGCTGTTGTTAGTGCCACTACTTCTACAGTTGCAGTGAGAGAGCTTGATGAAGAGGAGAAGCCACTGGTTTCCCTGTCTGACTTCGATTCAAAATCTGAACCAGATGATGTTGGATTTTTTAGCAGTAGTGACTGGTGATGTTTTGTTGTATATTCCATTTAAAGACTCCTTGGTTATGTGTTTTTGTCATGATCCTATATATTACATGTATTGGACAATGCACCGGGTGCCATTTTTAAATGATAGATATATTCATGAGCATACTTTGATCATATGTTGTCTTCTCTGTATATTCTAATTCTTTGAGTTTGGAAACATATGTTTTTTCATAAAAAAATAAATATTTAATGTATTTTTTACAAAGATTGAGGCATTGAAATCAACTAAGTCGAGTCGATACCGAGTTGTAGTTCGAGTCAGAGTCGACCCTCGGTCGGTTCTGAATCTGAGTCTAAGTTTTAAAACTATGGTTATGACTTACATGAGAGTTAAGGACCACAACTATCCTATTGTCCGCTAATCTTCCCACTCAAGTGGCAGAACACCTGCATCCTCTCACTTGCGGGTACATACATCTGGTAAGGATCAGTCCAATCCCAAATCCTCCTCACCCATTGGCTAATGGGTGGCAATCCCAACAAGCCCAACTTGTGGGTAGGATACCTACTGGGTATACTTGGTCGAGTTTTGGACATGAAAATAGGCAGCAAGTACAACTTACTGTAAATAGTAAGGATCAACCATACCTCGAGACTAGATACAACTTGCCACAAGTGGCAAGGATCAACCATCCCTCAGATTCAGATACAACTTACTACAAGTGGCAGGGATCAACCATCCCTCCAAAGAGGAGTAGGGGACAAATACAACTTGCCACAAGTGGCAAGGATCTGACTCTCCCTAGCACCCTCAACCCCAAGAGCTCTCAAGCTCCATTCCTTCTTTGGGAGCTCAAACAAGGGGGAAGAGCGTGGATCCGTGTTCCAACCTGACCACTTCTCGAAAAGGTCACATCCATCAGTGCAAGCTGCTCTCTTAAGACTAAGAACCTCCCTTTCGGCAAAGTCTTGGTGAGAATATTAGCAACTTTCTCATCTGCTGAAGCCTCGCTGCTTCAATTACTCAACAAATCAATGTTGGAGCCTCGCTACTCCCTCTGTGCCATAGTGATATCTAATCTCAAAATGCTTGGACCAATCATGAAACACATTATTCTTTGAAAGTCGGATTTGTAACAACCCAACTTGTAATTGGCTTGATCTTTCCATGTAATTACCTCATGTATTTTGAAAATTAAAATGGGTTGAGTAAGGGACACAGACTCCAAGGGATCGAGGGAGGTCAATTTCTCGGGATATTTAGCTTACTTGCTAAAGGAAGAAACTGGACAGTGTGGACAACCATCGAATGTTGGCTATAGAGTCTTAAATTGATCCAGATTGGATCATCATATTGTTTGTCATCCATCTTGATGCATTAAGAGTGGAAAAAGTGGAGGAATCATCTCATGAAACCGTTTTTACTGGCGGGACCCAGTTTGGCGAAACGAGGTCTGAAAGCTTCCAGGACAATTTTGAGGCATCAAACAACATTTTTTGTGGGTAAAACTTTGACCCTCTAGTGCCACACCTTTTAACGTTATTCTACACAAAGATCTTTCCAACGACACAATAAGCACATCAATCAGGGTCCATATGCAAAAGTTATGCAAATCAAAAATTGATCTTCTTGCATTCACACCTAGAGTTCAGGTGGATGTCGCGTCGACCCCCATTATTCATGGAAAATGGGCTAGCCACATGTTTGTGATGTAAAAGACACTAGAAGAGTCTATTTTGTAACTCTAGTTAAGAGTTGATGTAGTCAAACTTAAGCACTAGTAGGCTATCACGCTGTGTTATAACCAACCCACTAGGAGGAAGAGGCATTCCATTCTTTCGAGAGCATTTTGTTCCATATCTAAGCAAAGATAGCCAATAGAGATAGGAGGTAGAGCACACAAAGAGGACATGTGCACTGTAGCAACCCACATGACACGTGCATTACTTATTTGTACATGCATCCTTATTTTCCAGACAAAGAAAGAGAGTGAAGCGACCTCACCTTCTAGCTGGGTTTCTCCCGAAAGGGTTTCCCAGAGCATATTTTGTGTGTGAGCTTATTTTTTCCTTCTCTATTTTTTTTGCATAATTTCTATTCGCATGCATGTACTAATTACAGTAAAATATACATATCTAGAAATTAAATAAAACTCTAATAGTGTAGAATTTTAAATTTTTAATATAATATTGTTAGATTTGTTGTGACGAACTGTCCAATGGAATATCCACGGAAGTTTATGGATAATTTGGTATCAAATAAGGTTTCTTTTGGTATTTTGTGGAGATCTAGATCAATAGGGTCAAAATTCATAAAACCCTAATAATGGGCGACGAATATGTAAATGACCCTTGTGATCCTGCAGAGGTGAGGTTCCCGCGGCGGGAACAACAAGTCGCAGACATATATCAAAATGTTAACCTACTCATGGCGGCCCTCAGTAATAAGTTGGGGATATTTGGAGAAGATGGGGGTTCAAATGCAAGGGAAAAATTAGAATGGGGATTAGAAGATTAAGGAGAAAGAAAGAACCAATCAAAGAAAGAATCCGAAAAAGATAAACCTGATTTGAGTGCTGTGAATCAATCCCTGTTTAAAATGGAAGCAAAAGTCGATATCGAGTCGTACCATGATGACATCGATGCTCTGAAGATGAACCACTAGTTGCAACAATTGAAAGTTTATTTTAGCATCCATCAGATCAAGGAAGGTCAAAAGATCTCATTCGCGCAACTAAAATTAGAGGGCCAGGCACTGACTGGGTGGGAGAGGCACATGGAAACCTTGAGGTTGGAGGGAGAACCTCTAGTAATTAAGTGGGAAGATTTAAAACCCTTCATTAAGTCACAATTTTATCCCATTTGGTACATGAGGGACCAGTGGATTTGGTGGCATTACTTCAGGCAAACGCCGAGCAAAAGCGTGTAGGATTACACCACGAAATTCAGAAAGATGGTTATAATGTTGGGTATCTCTCGAAAGAACCCATATGTGCTCCTCAAGTATTTGGGGGGTTCGCACCACCATCTTTGTGAGCAAGTGATGTTGTTCAAGCCCAAATCGGTGGACGAGGTTTGTGTACAAGCATAATACCTAGAGACCATAGGCATGAAGAGAGCACAATCAAGTGGATTGAAGCAAAAAGAGCAACAAGATGATTCTAAGGAGGGGAAGAAGAAGAAAAAAGGGGGGAAAAATGAAAACGACTACCACAACACACTAGTGCAAAGATCCTAACAACCATTGCAACATTGATGGCCATACAAAGGAAAAATGCTAGAAGTTGCATCCAGAGCTAAACCCGAAGAACAAGAAGAAAAATAACAAGAAGAGAATCTCATGGCCATTGATTTGAGCAACCAAGTTGAAAGAAACTCAGATGTGGATGAGAAGATCGTCTGTATGTCAGTACAAAAGGAGGTGAATCTGAGTAGCCTTCAACAACATGGAGATAAATAAATGACCAAACTCTTCCATATAAAGATACGTGTCAAGAAGAAAAAGATTGATGCTCTGTTTGACTCAGAATCACAGGTGAATCTCATTGCAAAAGAGTTGGTCAAGAAATTGGGGTTGGAAGTTCGTGATCATCTAAATCCATATCCATTGGGATGGGTAAACAAGGATACTAAGCTGAAGGTAACAAAACAGTGAAAAATTAGATTTGCTATTAGTGTTGATTTTATTGATGTGGTTCGCCTTGATTTATGTGGATTCGTGTTTGGGAGTCCATGCATGTACATGCGTGATGCAATATTCATGAGGAGAGCCAACTAGTACCGACCTATCAAGGATGGAAAATCTTTCATCATCAACGCACACAAAGACAAGTCGAAAATTTCACTGGTAAGTGCCAAACAAGCCAAGAAATTGATCAGTTCTAGCAAGAAGTATGCTTTATTATTTTTAACAGAAAGTCAGTCTGTAGAAGAGTCAATATGAGGCAAGCCATCCTTGGAGGGGTGTACTATTAAACATAAACAACAATTGGAAGAGTTGTTATAGGCATAGAGGGATGCGTTCCGAGATACCAAAGGGTTACCACCTAAGAGAGAAGTGGAGCTCAAGATCCAACTATTGCCAGACTCCCCATTACTGAATTTTGGGTTGTATAGGCAATCTGTTATAGAAGCAAATGAGGTGAAGAAACAATTGCAGCAACTGCGGGAACAAGGTGTCATTCGATCGAGTACGTAACCATGTGGGTCACCCATCATCATTGTCCCAAAGAAGGATGAGACTTGGTGGATGTGTATAGAAAATAGGGCGTTGAACAAAATCACGCTCAAGAACACATACCCCGTGCCCATGATAGATGATTTGTTGGATCAGTTGTGAAGCAAACAAAGTTTCTTCTCAAGTTAAAATACTCCAGAAGACTTGGAATATGAAAATATCCATGAGGATACAAATATTATATAGTATGAAGAATGATTGATTGGTAAATGTTACAAATGAAGCCTGCATATATACCTAGGCAGGTACTTCTTCATGAAATGTCATGTCTCATCAGACATGCCCTTTCAACCTAATTACTAATTAACTAATTAATCATTATTTATATTATTTTATTCATTACATTGCCTTCCTCAAAAATATTTGTCCTCAAAGCTTGTTGATGAAAGGCCTTGATTTCTTTCCCTGCTACGAATGTCTTTTTGTCTTGGGGCAGTGATCCTTGTCGATACAAGTTGATATGATCCTCTAAGTGACAAACAAAACTGTCGCAATGAGAAGGGATTAGACCATCCTAAATCAATCTTTTGTGGAATCTTACGATGATTGACAACTTGTGACGACTTGTTATCACATGAGTGAATTGCACCGACATTAGTATTCTTCGAAATATCGGCTTGTTGATTATGTTTTGAATAGGTAGCTTGATTGAGTTATCAATTTCCGTGATTCAGATGTCGATAGGGAATTCTAGTGATTTGAGTTTCCCTTATCTTGTTTGTGTCGTTTTCTAGATTTGTGTTACTGACTGGATCGTTATTTGATGTCTTTTCATCAATTTGAATTTCTATATTTGAAGGTTTCGACGATTCGTTTTCGACAAGTTGTTGCACCTTGTTTTCTAATGACTTCTTGTCCTTCTTCAATTTCTTAATTTGCGTTAGTAATTTTTCGTTATGGTCCTTAAGGCGAACAACTTCTTCATTCTTGTTAGTTGTGGTTTTGTTAATTTCCTTTTGCATATTTTAATTTTCTTGAAGAATTACTTTTGAAATTTCTTGTATGTCTTCAGGTGTCACTGAATTTGGCTTCAAATTAACGTCCTGTAGCGTTATTTTCTTCTTTTTGTAGGAGAATGTTAAAAACTACTTTTTCGTATTTAAGATAACTGACCCTAGGGTTTCCATCCATGGTGAACCCAATACAATGTCACTAACGTCAAAAAGTAAGGATTTCACAGTAAATTAAGAGATAAAAGTATAATCCCCAATATTTAGTTGTAGACTTTTTATGTCGTATTTTTTTGTCAAAAAAGTCTATTTTTTCGATTATATTTGACTCAGGAATCACCAACTGGTTTGCAATTTTAGGGTTTATGTAATTTTTATCTTTGGCAGGTGATATAGCAATAGTGACATCTTTTCCCGCTAGAGTTCTCTTAAATTTAAATAGCACTTCAGCGTCGGTGGGTAAGGTTTCTAAAAATCTTCCTTTCTTCAATTCTAAATTAAATGTCATTTTGTTTGAGGCAAGATAAACTTAAGATTTTTTTTAAGATAACCCCTTCTTAATCTCTATAATAAAATATTATTATTTTCTTCTTATTCTTCTTCTTTTACTTTAATAGTCTTTTTTTTCTTAATCTTCCTTTCGTCTTTTCTTCAAATTAATACTTTTTCTCTTTTATATTTATTTCATACTCAAAAAGCAGTTTAAAAAAATAACTTGATATTTCCTTGGATTATTACACTTTATTAAGTATAAACTTTTATACTTTAATAAAAGGATATTCTTGAGTTTCCTTTCACTTTTTAATATGAACCCTTTGACTTAAATTCATTTTATTTGACTTTATGAGTATTTCTTTTTGTTTTTTTAATGCAACTGGCTTTGAATACCCTTTTTCACTCTACACACATATATATGACTTATATTTTTTTGTGCCTTGTTAATATTCTCTTTTAAAATGTAGTTATATACAATTTGTATTAATACAACACATTCAAATATTTCCTTTTAAAATGTAGTTGTATATGACCTTAATAAAATTTGTCTTAATACATCACATTCGAATCGATACGACCTCTCTTGACAACATTTGAGAATACACCGGCTCACAACCTCGAGACCGAAGATGGCGGATTGGAATAAGATGCTGGGCAGTGGGAATAGACAATCGTCGCCGTATTGTATGGCGGCTCGGACAAGGAGCTTGATTAACCCAGTTACAACGTCTGGAGGGTTCAGCGACACCTTTGACAGTCGACAAGCTATGTGGCACAAAGGAATGCGATAGGGCGGTGTCGTTTGGATGCATGATGTCGATGTGAGCGGTTGTGGGATGTGTGAGCAAGGGAATCGTTGACGGTATTCCGACAACGGTTCAAACAAGTTTCCACTGCGTGTGCTACTGCAACAGTGGTTCGAAACAAGACTTCAGCGACATGTAATGGTCAGCGTGAGATATTGCAGCTCGATGAGTTCGACGAAGATGTGCTGGCGGCGGAGCAAGACTCTTGCAGCGGGTTCGATTGGTGGTTGTGCTAGTAGTTGGGGGATGCTAGATGTTGTAGGTTGGGGCCTGTGGTCATGGGCGGCATAAACGACGACATATGGCAGGGTATCGAGTTCCGACTGCAGTTGTGTGGGTTGCTTGGTGCTCGGGTAACTATTCGTCATGGTGGTGGTGACAGTTTGCTATTTTTTTTTTAACAATCTTTTATTTTATTTTTGGTTGTAGCAACGACTGTAGTGATGCTTGAGGTAGCAAGTGTGGATGGATTCGGTTGACAGACGGTGTAATATATATATTTATTTTATTTTTAAATATCCCTTTTTTTATATAATGTTACGACTTCCTTGTATGCTTTATGCCAACCTTTTATTTCCCCCCTTTTTTTTGGTTTTCCTTCTTATCTTATAAACTTTTTACTCTCCCTTTTATAAATTTTATTTTTATTTTTTTTATATATATTTTTTAAAATTCTTCAAAATTCTTAATTCTGGCCAAAGGCCTACTGGTGAAACTACAAATTTTTAATTCTTTAAAAATGGCGAAACACTTCAACGACAACAATGTTGACAAATTTGACTGTCAAGGACCCGGATCCGAGAGCGTGGCTTTGTGCAGCAGTTAGGCGACCGAAGGCTCAAACTGCTCTGATACCAAATGAAGCGAACACAATTCCTTCTCAAGTTAAAATACTCCAAAAGACTTGGAATATGAAAATATCCACGAGGATACAAATATTATATAGTATGAAGAATGATTGATTGGTAAATGTTACAAATGAGGCTTGCTTATATACCTAGGCAGGTAACTCTTCATGAAGGGTCATGTCTCATCAGACATGCCATTTCATCCTAATTACTGATTAACTAATTAATCATTATTTATATTATTTTATTCATTACAAGTTGCAACAATCGAAATACTTCACCAAGCTAGACTTGAAGTCTAGATATCAGCAAGTTCGAGTCAAAGAAGAAGATACATGGAAGGCCGCTAATAGCCTTTATTGGGCATGGAGTCAAAGAGCACTTGTAGATCAGTAGCCGTTATTGGGCATGGAGTCAATCCCAAATGGGAGTTGATCCAGTATGAAATCCTCCCGAAACCTGCTACACTTTGGACTTCTTCCTTTATTATTAAACTGAAAATACCGAACTAGAAATACTACAACTACAAATGCTCAACTTCTGAGCTTATTTATGCACAAATCCTATATATGGATTCATGTCTGAACTTACTCAGGTGAAGTCAGCCTTCCAATGGCACCAATCCAACATTTGCATGTTAGACCTAATGCCTCCATACGGTGAAATTTGAAGATCACAATAGGGAGGTACCATGAAAGTTTTCAAGATACAAAGCTTTGCACATACCTTTGCATAAATGCTTGTTGCTGACAAAAGAAAGTTTTCATACAGTCAGCTACTAGATCATAGAATTGATGAGACCAATTTTCTGCTGCCTCCTTTTCTTAAACATCTTGCTGATGTAGACTTCTTTGAACATGGCAACTTCCTTCATTGTTTGACTCCTCAATTTGAGGTTGTATGTGAGAAGAGTGATTGTTGTTTTCGGTTGACAACCATTTAGGCTGAAAAGAGAAATCTAAGGTTTGTTCCTCATAATGCTGATGTTCTTCGTATAATGCCAATTCTTGACAAAAATCTTCCCCCTCTTGCGAACACACTTGAGGGGCTCCACTAGTTTCTCCTCTATTCACAAAATCATTAAAATTATGAAAATTGTAATGATCTTCTACGCTTTCAACGTGTAGTTCAGTTGTTGCAACGGATTTTTGACCATAATCTTCAGAATGCTTAAATTCTTGTGTTTCAACAATACAAGAATCCTCTGACACCTTTTGAAAATCCTTGTTCATCTCTGAATTTGCATTCTCTTGTAAATAAATTCCAATGTTTTCTTGTTAGGCTCTCTTGTCTTCAACAAAACTTGTTCTGATAGATTGGAGGTTTATGTGGTGTAGATTTTTAGATATAGATTTCAGAATCTCCACAGTCATCATTTTTCTGTTGACGTTTCGAGTCTAAATCAAGACTCATCCTCAGGACCAACCTGCAAAGAAGAGAATAGATTAGGTTAAATAAATAGAGGGAAAAGGGTTGAAAGGCAAAAAGAGCCGACTAGTTTCTACTAATTTATAAAAGGTTAATTTATTTTTGATTAATTATTTATTTTCTTATGTTAGTTTATGTCCATTTTTATTTCTAATTAAATCTATGAATTTATTAAAATATTTATAATCATTTTTATTTCTAATTATGTCCATTTATATTTCTAATTTAATCTAAGATTTTACAATATATTAATTTAATTAAAGTTTTTTATATGTTACAATTAATAATTAATATTAGTAATACATATAAATTAAGCAATGGAGATTTAGGGTTATTTGAAGAAGCTTAATAATGTTTAATTTAAAAGGACGTGACATTATATTAAGGGTGGGTTCTAAATATTATTAACTTGATAATGTAATTTATTTAAAGAAGTAGCTCTTTATTTAGGTAGAATTATTAAAGAAAGGATAATTTTTATAAGATGTGATTTTTTAGGATTGTTTTTTATACTTTTTAAAATTTAGTTACTTTTAAGATTAGATTTTAAGGGTTTTTATCGTTTAGTTATTATGGTAGTTATTATTAAAAGTAGGGTTAGTTATTATAAAGAGATTAATAGGAGGGAGGCCAAGTAAAGGGATGTAGAAGGGCAAGGAGAAGGCTTGAAAAGGAAGGATAACGGGAAGAGGGAAGAGTAAAGGGAGGAGCAATGGAGCGAGAGCTAAGGATAAAGAAGGTGGGAGGATGAAAAGGGTTGAGGTGAAGGAGACCACTGACTTAAGGGAAAAGCTTGTTATCAGGAAAGAACATGGATCCAGTTCCTACTGACTTCTAGGCCTCCATCTCTGTTTAGGTTGCGAGGGTGCTTGACGATTTCTAGGGCTTCACGAGCTTTACGTTTAAAATGGTGTTTTTCTTTGGTAATGACCACTGGATCTTCAAGGCATATGTGGTGACATGTTTTTTTGGAGTGTTCTGCTAAAGATGATGTTTTGGTTCTTCCTAGCCTGATATCAGCACCATGCTCTTTAAGCCTTATTTTTAAGGTCCTGCCAGTTTCCCCAATGTAGCATTATCTGCATGAACAATTAATTTTGTAAACACCTTTTCATTGGAGGTGTTCAGGGCCGTCTTTGACTGATTTCATCCTTTGTCTGATTGTCGATAGAGGTTTGAAGGATGCTCTAATGTCCTTCCTAGCTAGAACTTTGGCTATCTTGTCCGTGACTCCTTGAATATAGGGAAGGTAAGCTTTTGCTATAGGGGAATTGTCAGCTGTACTTCTTTTATTTTTGGATCTGGCTCTTTGAATAGCTCTGTTGATGTCTCTATTACTGTATCCCAAGTTTATGAAAGATTTTCTTAGATGTTCAATTTATTCTTCAACATGAGTATTGTTTGATATTCTGAAAGCCCGTGTGAAAAGAGTCAGTAGAACCCCTGTCTTCTGGGCAGGGTAGTGGTGCGAATCAGCATGAAGATAATTGTCAGTGTGTGATTTCTTTCTGAACATTTTGTGCCCAAGGGATCCGTCATCATTCCTAGAGAGGAGAATGTCAAGGAATGGTATGCAGTTGTTTTCTTCGCCATCCATTGTGAACTGGATATGTTTGGATATGATATTAAGGTGGTCTAGGAAGTTTTTTAATTCCTCCTCTCCATGCGGCCAATTGACATTGGTGTCATCCACAAATCTTATCCAAAATTTAGGTTTCAATGGGTAAGAGTCCAGAGCTTTCTTTTCAAAATTTTCCATGAAGAGGCTTGCTTCTATAGGTGACAATGGAGATCCCATAGCCACTCTAGATGTTTGTTCAAATATTTCTCCTTGGAAGGTGAAGAAGGTGGAGCGGAGACATATTTCAGCAAGCTTTGCAGTCTGTGGGTTTGCGACTTCTTTCACTACCTGGACGGCTTCATCCAGCGGGATTTTAGTGAAAAGTTGGACAACATCAAAGCTAACAATTTTGTCCCCAGGATCCAAGAACTTCATTTAATTAAAAACTTTAATTAAATTAATATATTGTAAAATCTTAAATTAAATTAGAAATATAAATGGACATAATTAGAAATAAAAATGATTATAAATATTTTAATAAATTCATAGATTTAATTATTAGCTTTGATGTTGTCGAAAAGATTATAAATATTTTAATAAATTCATAGATTTAATTATTAGCTTGGATCCTCGAGACAAAATTGTTAGCTTTGATGTTGTCCAAATTTTCACTAAAATCCCGCTGGATGAAGCCATCCAGGTAGTGAAAGAAGTCGCAGACCCACAGACTGCAAAGCTCACTAAAATATGTCTCCGCTCCACCTTCTTCACCTTCTAAGGATAAATATTTGAATAAACATCTAGAGTGGCTATGGGATCTCCGTTGTCACCTATAGTAGCAAACCTCTTCATGGAAAAAATTGAAAAGAAAGCTTTGGACACCAATGTCAATTGGCCGCATGGAGAGGATGAATTAAAAAACTTCCTAGACCACCTTAATAGCATATCCAAAGATATCCAGTTCACAATGGAAGGTGAAGAAAAAAACTGCATACCATTCCTTGACATTCTCCTCTCTAGGAATGATGATGGATCCCTTGGGCATAAAGTGTTCAGAAAGAAATCACACACTGACAATTATATTCACGCTGATTCGCACCACTACCCTGCCCAGAAGACAGGGGTTTTGCTGACTCTTTTCACACGAGCTTTCAGAATATCAGACAATACTCATGTTGAAGAAGAAATTGAACATCTAAGAAAATCTTTCATAAACTTAGGATACAGTAATAGAGACATCAACAGAGCTATTCAAAGAGCCAGATCCAGAAATAAAAGAAGTACAACTGACAATTCCCCTATAGAAAAAGCTTACCTTCCCTATATTCAAGGAGTCATGGACAAGATAGCCAAAGTTTTAGCTAGGAAGGACATTAGAGCATCCTTCAAACCTCTATCGACAATCAGACAAAGGATGAAATCAGTCAAAGAAGACCTCGAACACCTCCAAAAAAAAGGTGTTTACAAAATTAATTGTTCATGCGGAGAATGCTACATTGGGGAAACTGACAGGACCTTCAAAATAAGGCTTAAAGAGCATGGTGCTGATATCAGGCTAGGAAGAACCAAAACATTGACTTTAGCAGAACACTCCAACAAAACTTGTCACCACATATGCCTTGAAGATCCAGTGGTCATTACCAAAGAAAAATGCCATTTTAAACGTAAAGTTCGTGAAGCCCTAGAAATCGTTAAGCACCCTCACAACCTAAACAGAGATGGAGGCCTAGAAGTCAGTAGGAACTAGATCCACGTTCTTTCCCGATAACAAGATTTTCCCTTAAGTCAGTGGTCTCCTTCACCTCAACCCTTTTCATCCTCCTACCTTCTTTATCCTTAGCTCTCGCTCCGTTGCTCCTCCTTTACTCTTCCCTCTTCCCGTTATCCTTATTTTTCAAGCCCTCTACTTGGCCTCCCTCCTATTAATCTCCTTATAATAACTAATCCTAATTTTAATAGTAACTACCATAATAACTAAACAATAAAAACCCTTAAAATCTAATCTTAAAAGTAACTAAATTTTAAAAAGTATAAAAAAAAATCCTAAAAAATCACATCTTATAAAAATTAGCCTATCTTTAATAATTCTACCTAAATAAAGAGCTACTTCTTTAAATAAATTACATTATCAAGTTAATAATATTTAGAACCCACCCTTAATATAATGTCATGTCCTTTTAAATTAAAACATTATTAAGCTTCTTCAAATAACCCTAAATCTCCATTACTTAATTTATATGTATTACTAATATTAATTATTAATTGTAACATATAAAAAACTTTAATTAAATTAATATATTGTAAAATCTTAGATTAAATTAGAAATATAAATGGACATAATTAGAAATAAAAATGATTATAAATATTTTAATAATTTCATAGATTTAATTAGAAATAAAAATGGACATAAACTAACATAAGAAAATAAATAATTAATCAAAAATAAATTAAACTTTTATAAATTAGTAGAAACTGGTCGGCTCTTTTTGCCTTTCAACCCTTTTCCCTCTATTTATTTAACCTAATCTATTCTCTTCTTTGCAGATTGGTCTTGAGGATGAGTCTTGATTTAGACTCGAAACATCGACAGAAAAATGATCACTGTCGAGATTCCAAAATCTATATCTAAAAAACTTGTTCTTTCAACATGGCAGGAAAAATTTCTACAAGCCCACACATTATCTTCGATTTCTTGTGCATAAAGAAACATCAGCTCCAGAGTGCAAGGCTTTCTCTCCTTGAGATAAAAAGGCAAGACAATAGAAAGAGCCCTCAAATAGTATATCATAGCTGCACCTTCAGGAGGTTGAATTTATTTCGGCATGCTAAAATATTTTTCTTGAAACCTTCTATTAAATGCAACAATTGATTCATTGCTTTGCCTCTAGATAGAATATAACTCCCAAAGGTGATTTTCGTATGACTTGTGCTCACCCCAATATCTAAGAAAGATGTCTTGAAGGCTCTGCCATGAACTAATTGAACCTTCCTCCAAACACTGGAACCAATCCTGAGCACCCCGCTTTAATGAATGACAAAACATCCTTAAAGCCACATCTTCATAGATAATTTGAAATTTGTTTAAAAGTATTCAAATGCTAGGAGGTGTTGTTCGGTTGCAACCTCATCACTTTCTCTAGAAAAAACTTGGCAAAAATTTAAAGCTTTTTAAAGGATATTGATGAAGGACTGTAGGAAGCACCAAGGGTTTGAAAAGCACCTTGGTTCCAAGCTGGAAAGAAGAAAATTGTTTATGAGGTAGAATATTATCACCCAAAGATGATGAATCCTCACCTTTATGCTTGGACTGTGACAAATTATCTTCAGGAATTGTAATGCAACAATCATCTCTCCTCTCATATTTAGGAGATAAAGTTGTGTCAAGATCAATCATACAAGCATAAGAAAAATCTTCTTTCTCCAATAAAGAATGTACTTTTTGGGCCTTATAATCTTCTGAGAATATAAAGCAGGAAACAATCTTCTTGATATGTATGGGAAAATAGACCACTAAACTGATAGTGAAAAATAAAACTTCTTTTAAAATATTCAAACTCCGATACTTGTTTTTTCCACGATGCTTTCTCATTTTCTTGCCAGCAAAATTTCTTATCTAATGAAATCTTCATCAGTGGAGTCGCCAGGTGAATAATAAACAACCAAATTTTATATCTAAATCTTGTTCAACATCAAGAAATAGATCTCAATATCCAGGGAAAAATAACTTCGTGCCCGAAAACGATGCCAGAAAATGTTGTATCTTAAGATACAATCCCTCGGTTGTCAAATGAATCAATGCTTAAGACATTTTAAAAGTGTGTCACATAAATAATTTTATCATGAGGTATTTGTTCTATCCCTCTGGAAACTAGTTTTCCAATACCATTAATGATATGGAATAATAAAATATTTCACAATGCCATTGACTGCTGATATCTGAATTGAAAATAAAAACTTTAGAGGAAACTCAAAGCAATATGTTGTAAACACAAAATCTATTACTTTTAAGTTTCAGAGATAATTTGTGGATAGAGAGGAAACTCAAAATACTATGCTATAAACACAAAATCTATTACTTTTAAGTTCCAGAGAGAATTTTTGAAGGGAGAGGAGATGGAGGGATGGAGCGCTTATTAAGGCCATTTAAATCTTACTTACAAACGTAAATCAGAGACCAACTGCTTCTTTAATTCACTTCATTCAAGGAAGAAACAACATAAAATGAGACAAGAAACACGAATCACCATCAACAGTTGCAGGAAACTTGCTGCTTCTTTCATTCACCCATAAGAAAAAGAAGTACAAAATGTAGTCTCCAAGAGGTCCAGAACTCAGAACCTCTCCTCTCTCTTTCTCTCTTCCATAAATACAAACAAAAGTAGTTTGTAACTGCTCGAGCTTCTTGAAACTCCTTGACTTCCTAAACTGTTAAACTACTTATTACATTGCAATCAAGGACATCATTGTAGCTTTGATCTTGACAAAGAAAACAAAATAAAACTTGAAATATAATCCTTTTGCTGAATTTGATTTGTCGCTGATGTGTCTCCTTCCATTTCTGATGTGATATCCTAACAGTTTGCATAGATACATCTCTACCCGACTCTGCCCATGCTTTTGCTTTTCTAACATTGTCATCATGTCACCTACTACCCGAGTCTACCCATGCTTTTGCATTTCGAACACTGTCATCATGTCACCTACTACCTGACTCTACCTTTTGTGCTCGTGCCCACAACGTTTAGTCTTTGATTAATAAACTGCCGCAAACGCATACCGCTGTTCTGTACGTAGCGTCAGGTCCTTTCTTACCCGAGTCTGCGCCACGTTTAGACTTTCCTTTGTAACTGCCGTAAGACTGGACTTTAAAAGATATTCCAATTTTCCTTTGAAAACTATCACATCCGACCCTTTATTGCATTTCACATTTTGGCATTCATAACATATTCATTAGTTCCATTCCTCCTGAGCTTGCGATGTGCGATGTGCGATAAAGGTAGGGATGACGTGGCAAGTGGAGGTGGGGCCGATCGCAAATCGTAATTGGCGATATAAAATCTTGTCCCATTTTGCATTTCGACATTCATAACATATTCATTAGCGCCATTCCTCCCGAGCTTACGATGTACGATGTTCGATAAAGGTAGGGATGACGTGGCAAGTGGAGGTGGGGCTGATCGCAAATCACAGTGGGCGATATAAAACTTTGTCTCATTTCACATCTCAGTATTCATAGCATATTCATGAGCGCCATTCGTCCTGAGCTTGCGATGTGCGATGTGCAATTGAAATATATTAAATCATAGTTCTGAGCTGCATCGTGTCTGCTTCGTTATCACACTTCCCTATCTGAGCTTGCGATGTGAAATTTGCGAGAGGGTCCCACGGCCGGACTTTAAATACTTTAGATTCGAGCTTCGAACTATATCGCATCTGGTCCTCATATCACATTTCACATTTCGGCGATTCAACCTTGTTCTATTCCTCCTGAGCTTTGCGATTGAGATTTGCGATATGCGATTAGGCCTTCCACATGTGATTGCGATTAAGCCTCTGAACACTGGTTTTGTATGTATATTTTCATGACTTGACCCCGACCTGTGTGAAATGTTTTGAATGCATCAATTGGCCCGACTCTTGAACTGTTCTGGACGCGAATAAGCTCGACTTGACCTTTTCTACACGCTTTTCTTCTTTTCTGCTCCTTTAGCTTACATTAAACCTCCAATGTTGCTGCTTCCCTGATTTTGGTTCCAGTGCCCATGTGATGATGAATCCTCGTTGAGCTTGTGGTCATCCTTTTGAGCATGTTGCAGGTCTTCTTGAAATATTAACAACTGTTCCTCAACAACCCTTAACTACTCAGAACCTCTCTTGACTTTTCGCTGAGTCAAATTATGCTACAACAGGAGGTTTAACGACAACTAGGAAGGGACATGATTACCTGTTCGTGCTAGTTGACATGTTGAAAAAGTTGTGTTTTGATGCCCTGTAAAAAGACCATCAACGCGCAAGAAGGAACAAACTTGTCATTTTGACAAGTTTGTGTGCACTTTGGGATACCAAGGAGCATCATTTTAGATAGGGATACAAGATTTCTCAGTGAATTCTAGACTACAATGTGGGAGAAGAGGGACACAAAATTGAAGAGATCTACAACATTCCCTCCACAGACAGATGGGAAGACAAAAGTAGTTAACAAGACTTTGGTGCAACTTTTGAGGGGATACAACTAGAAGAATTCGAAGAACTGGAATGAAAAATTGGTATATATACAACATTCTTACAGTAGAGGAGTCCATACTTATACAAAAAAGTCCCCATTTGAGACTTGTTTTGGATATTTGACACCTTCACCTTTGGATATTGCATATGGGCAATAAGGAGAAGTGAGGGAAGATCTTACAAGAGATGCTTTGAGGGTTGGAAAATTTATAGAGAAGATCAGACAAATACATCTACAGGTACAACATACAGTGCATAATTCAAAGGAGAAGTATAAGGCTAGGCATGATCAACACAAAACAAAGAATTCATTCAAGGTGGGAGACAAAGTATGGCGGCAATTGAATAAGGAGAGGTTGCAGGGGCATGGTAAGAAAATCAAGGCTCTGAGGTACGAACCATTTGAGATAGTGGAGAAGGTGGGTAATAACTCTTATCGACTTTGTCTACTACCATATATGCACATTTACTTGGTTGTGAATGTAGATAATTTGAAACTCTATGAGCCTTCCATACTAGACTAGGAAGAGGAACATGTCCTACCTTCTGTGGAGGATTTGGCACCAGATGCTCAGGAAAAGTTGACAGAAGATACAATTTTGTAGAAGAGGTCCAAAAATGTAAGATATGGGTAGCATGACCTTTGGTAGATTGGGTTGAAGGGACAACTTCCAGGAAAAGCTAAAAGGTACACCCAAGTGAAGGTGGAGGAAAAATTTCCTCACCTCATTCAGTAAAATCTTTTGGGGACCAAAAGCCTCCAAAACTGGGGAGGTGTGATCCAAATTGGATCATTATATTTTTTTTCATCCATCTCGATGGAATTCAGAGTGGAAAAAGTGGAGGAATGAACTCATGAGACCATTTTTACCAACGGGACCCAGTTTGGCGAAACTGGGCTTGAAACCTATCGTGAGTATTTTCAGGCATCAAATGATGTTTTTTGAGGGTAAAAATTCACCTACTTAATGCAACACCTTTTTATTCTATTCTACACACAAAGATGTTTCCAACGACGCAAGAATCACGCCAATCGAAGTCGTATGAAAAAGTTATGCCACTCAGAAGTTGACCTTCCTATTTTCACATCTATAGTTCGGGAGGATGCCACGTCATCCCACATTATTCATGGAAACGGGGCTAGGCACGTGTTTGTGAAGTAAAAAACACTAGAATATTCTATTTTGTAACTCTAGTTAAGAATTGATGTAGTCAAACTTAACCACTAGTAGGCTATCAGGGTGTGTTATAACCGAGCTACTAGGAGGAAGAGACATTCCATTCTTTCGAGAGAACTTTGTTCCATGGCTAAGAAAATATAGCCAAGAGAGATAGGAAGTAGAGAAAAAAGAAGAATATCTGTGCACTGTAGCAGCCCATGGGCCACATGCATTACTTCTTTTTACTTGCAACCTTATTTTCCAAACAAAGAAAGAGAGCGAAGCAATATCACCTTCCAGCCGGGTTTTCTCTCGAAAGGGTTTCCCAGAGCATATTTTGTGTTTTATGTGTGAGTGTGTGTGAGTTTATTTTGTTGTTCTCTACTTTTCTGCAGAACTTTAATTTGCATGCATGCACTAATTACAATAAAATCTACAGATCTATAAATTAAATAAAACTATAATAGTGTAGAATTTCTGTTTTTTATTATAATATTGTGAGATATGTTGTGAAAAATTGTCCAGTGGAATATCCTTGACAATTTACGGATCATAAATGGATTGGGATGGTGTTTTAGATGAGACTGCTGTTGTGAATTTATGGGTTGCAAGCAAGGGACATAGCCCATGCTGGCTTTGGAACTGTATCAGTAAGCAAAAGTACAAAAGAATTTAATGCATAACAGCGACGTGTGTAGTTGGAACAACATCCAGGAAGAAAAACTGGAAAAAATGATCACAGGAAAAAGTGAGCATACAACACAAAGGGAGAAAACACACACACACATAGACAAGAAAGGAAGAGTTATGTGAGCAATTCTAGAACAATGCAGAGAGACCCACACAATGGTCACGGAAGAGAAAATTTGAACATCAAATGAACTCAGAAGGAGGGAGCGTAGGCAAGGAACAACACGATATCATTACACTCAGAGATGTTATCTACTAAGTTCTGTGCCTATTAGCTCGTGAGTTTTATAATTGGGCGCATAGGAGTGCACTAGGGAGGCATGCTGGTGAGCATTGGCATGCTTACGACTATGAACCATGATCATATCAGTTACAACAACGCAGAGAAGTGACTATCACTCTGCAAGGAAGAATAAATGTGTCTGGACTTAATAAGCAGGAAGATGCATCTACATGCAGTGTGGAAGACATTGGCCTCTTTCACCACTCTCAAAAGACTATCATACCTTCAGTTTAGCAATATGAATACGAGAGGAATTCTTCTTCAAGTGAGGGTAAATCTCAGGATACCTTAGGGGGGCGGGAGGGTGGAGATGGCATTCTCTAGAGTCCCTTAACAACCTAGGGAAAATATTTATCCCTTGGAATCTCGGTGAATAATTTTTGGGGTCTCCTTTATTTGTTTATCTGCTTTTGGCAGTGAGTTCTCGATTCCCTTCATTAGGTGGAACCAATGTGTCACATGCTGCCAGGGTGGAGGTGAAGCCTACAAACTCCTTGGAGTGTGTGTGTGTGTGCTATTGGATAGCTAGAGGGTGGAGGTAGCATGCCTCAAGATTCCTTGTGCATTGGTGGTCTGCTGAGAGGCTGGTGGGTGGAGGTAGGAGGACCTTTAGAGTCCCTTTTTCATCTGGCAGTTAGTGATTAGTCCCTTGAGGAAGATCACCTCATTCCATGGAATCTAGCTCAAGGGTGACAACTGCAAGTAGCTTGGCTACAAATTGTCTATGATTGGGTGGAGAGTTCTAGTCCTGAACTTAGTTTCCCATCTTCAATAAAATTCCAAGACAAGTTCTCCTTATGCATGGTCTTGTATGGATTTCATGTTAAAGTGGGAATGGATGATATGATGATTGGTTGCATGACAAGTCTTGGTTCACTTGTGTACATATGTTTAATGGCTGGTTATAATCCATATGAGGGTGTATTGATGAGCATGGATGTTTCATGGGATTAATGGAATTATACTAACATTTTGTTGTAAATAATTATTCACTTATGATAGTGTTGGGATTGCACTAGTGAAATGATTGCATAATGAAGTTAATGGTCACTATGGAATGCTTGTCATCTTGTGATGATTGAATGTTGAATGGTTGAGAAAGTCTTATCATGGGTTATTGTATACCTTTTGATGATAATTCTTATGGTTGCACCCTTTTTCATTTGACTATGGATATTTGCAAGTGATGCTGAATCTTTGTTCATTTATTGTTTAGTTAGTATGGCTGTTAGAGTCAAGGAAAGTAAGTTTCCTATTTTTTACAGAATTGTTCCTACTCTTTGTGTCCTTAGGAAGAATTGCGCATGGTAGTGATTATGTTTTGGTGGCATTCCTTGAGGGAATGTTTATCGAGTTATTCCTAAGATTTTTCTCTGGAGTTCATTAGCCATCGAGTGTTGATATCAGCGCCTGAAAATACCTTAGAAATCCTAGAAAAATCGTGAAAGAAAGCAACATATGGAACTTTGTTAAAACACTAAAAATTACTTAAATTTAAGTTTTTGGACCCCCACAGGTCGAAGATTGGTAGGTCAGCTAGGCAGGCAGACCTCGACGGGCCTCTGCGCCGACCTAAGGCGGGTTGATCGTGTGGTTGGTGGGAGTCGAGGTGTAGGTGAATTTAGGAGGTCAGACAGGTTGGGGGCCACGACCAAACCCTACTCAACGCTCATCGTGCCAAGGAGGATGACAGACCCCGACTTAGGTCGAAAGTCGGGGGTTGGTCCTGGAAATGGAAAAAAATTGCATTGTTGGGTATGTCCAAGTTCCAACTATTCATTTAGCCCGCCTTCCATGTGGCCTATCCACGGTGGCGACGAGCCCCAGTCACCTACCACATGGGCCTCTGCGTGGCTGCCACGTGGAAGGTGAGGTGATATGGAAAGGTGAGCAATATCTATCCATAGGAAGACATAACTCTTGATCCGTAAGTTATATTGAGGCAAAGTTTATATCGTTGGAATCGTCTCGACGAGAAAAACATAATGATGATTTCTAATTGAAGTTTTAAGAAGGTGATATGGAACCAACTCACAAAATAAAATAAAGATAGATCAACAACTTAGAAATTAGCCTCTTCGAGGGGGAAACCTCCTTTACATTACATAAATGAACAATTATTTTATGATACAAATGAAAAAACCTACCTTCTATATATAGGAGTCTAAGGGGTCACTATATAACAATATGGGGACCACATGGTCACAACAATAACAATAATGTGGCTAAACCTATGGGGTACAATAATAACTATAAGAGGACTACATGTGCAGAACAATAACAATAATGGGGCTACACTAACAATAAAAATAAGGGGCTACACTAGTATTATAGGGACCTAACATGACCCTCTCCTTCAAATAAGTGTTTTACTCAACGCTTGAGTAGTTCTGGATGCTTCTGTATAAAATTTCTCATCCTCCCATGAGGAATCTTTAGCTGGTAAGTTCTTCCACTTGATGAGATACTTTTAAATTGATCGATTTCGTAGTTGTCGAGTTCTTGTTTCCATGACTGCTTCAGGTTCCGATATGATTGTTCCTTCCTCGTTCAGTTTTGGCAATATTGTTTGAGCTGCGAGCTTGTCGCCTATAACCTTCTTTAAGCATGAAACATGGAAAGCTGGGTGCATTGTTCCTTCCACCCTGAATGTCTTCTTCAATGAATTTGGTTTCCAAAGGCGAACCTCATGTTGGATGTTATCCTTTAAAGTCCCTATGAGGACAACAATTCTATGTTCCCCTGGAATATTATTTACCCTTATATTCAATTTTTGGAAGTCCTCAATGTGCTCCTTCATTGAACCCTTTAGTTTGAGATTTATCAATTGGCTAAAGAAGGTGTTGCTCTTTGTATCCTCATAATGTGCTATCATTTCCTTCGTAAAAATTGACCAAGTGAAAAGTGGTTTACGAGAACAAATCCATCGATACCATACAAGCTGATTTTGTTCTAAATATAAAGTTTCAATGCGTAACTTTTGTGTGTGTTGCACATCATGGAGCTCAAAATATTGCTCCAGTTGTAGTATCCATGTTATTGGATCTTTGCCACCAAACTTCCTCATATCGATCTTTGGAATATGGTGGGTCTTAAATTCAATATTAGGGTCTATGAAACCGTGATTAAAATTTCTTTTATTCTCATCATGAGTTTCATCTACTCCCATTTCACCATTAGGAATAATTTATTGTAGCAACTTTGTCAAACCTTCCTTCAAACCTTCCATGTCTGCTTTTAGACGATTCTTCATCTCTTCCATGTTGCCTCTCAGTTTTTTCTTCTATACCATCGATATTAGCTTCCATGCCATCCATGCCATTCTTCAAACCATCCATCTTAGCTTCCATTTCATTTTAGTTACTTTTTGTGAGAGCGATATTTGTTGCACTTGGTCTCGTAATTTTGATATATCATGTTGCACTTCTTTCTCTTCATGGGTCTTAGTAGAGATTTATGAGGCATTAATGGATGTGGAATTATTTTTGGGAGGAAATGTAGAACCAAATATTGATATCAATGCTTCAATATGCCCTTTGGAATCACTTCAAACTGTTTTTTTTAAACAAAAATTATACAATTAAAAAAAAACACACGTTTTTCTTGCTTTTGAGGGGCTCGATATTGAAACTGATATATCTTTGTGATTTCAGATCCCCAAGATTTTAACTTCGGTCATGTAGTATCCCTCCAAGTCTTATTTCCAATTCCACAGGTCAGACCTAATTTGGATTCTTCACGACAATGTTATGCCTGATCTCCAACAATGATCTAATTATGAACTGGTTTAGTAGATTGAACTTATATATCGTGCTTGTTAATTTTAGACAACTAGGTCCAAACTCCATTTTGCGATGCTCAGATGAAGATGCCAATATTTTTATTGGATTCCTCTTTCGGAGAGGTGTAAGATCGATCTAAAGATCATCTTGATCCGATGAGCAGAACATTTATTTTGAATTTATTCCACTTATGTGCAAGGTTGGCCATAATTGAAATGTAGGTTTGAAGCCCCAGTAGATGTGTCACACACCCTCAGTGATTGATATATATAGGTCAATGTTGGAGGTCATTTCATCCATCAGTCATCACACATTCTCTGTCTACATCTGATTGGTTTGACCATCACTTGGAGTCCCTTCTTCTCCACACGTCGGAAAATTGCAGCAAGGATATTTTCGTTTTGACATAGGGTTTCAGTACAGATTTGAATAGTGTTGACTTTGGTAAACGCTTGGTCAAACTGACCCTAATTTCTCCCAAAATTTTCGATTTCTGAAGTCCACATTTTTTAGCACGGAAATCGAGACTGAACGTTGACTTTGACCCGGTTGCGTTGACTTTTGCTGCTGCTATTTTTTGCGTTGAACGTTGATTGGGAAAACGTTGAATTTTGTTGACTTTGGGTTGACTAATATAGAGCTGTCTTAGAGGGTTTTGTGACACATTCTGGTTGGTTGACCATATTGAGACTTTGCTAGACCGCCGTAACACACCACAACACATATTTTGCTGATCAAGTTAAGTGTATTTTTGACTTGTCTTCTGTTGATCTATTGGTATGTTCTATCAACATTTTTCTTTCTTCTTTATGTGATTGCTGTTTGATATTGGGGATAAAAGTAAAGTTGCATCAAACATAGAACATCTACAAAAATTTACATGGTATCAGAGATGAGGTGAAGACAAAGCCCAAGTTTGTAGAAATCACCGAAGAAGAGCATGGGTACCTCATACTACAATGGCTTCAAAGCTGATGAAAAATTGACTGGGAAGGAATAATTACATGCTTGGAAGATGACTTTGGATCTTATGTTGGAAGACCAAGATGTCATGGACTATGTGCAGGGTAAAATCCAAGAGTCTCCATCCTCTGCACCTGCTGCCACCAAGTCAAAATATAAGAAGGGGGAAATCAAAGCAAAGCTGATGATCCGAGATTCAATTCATAAGAGTCTGGTAGCCTACATCTCCGAGTTGGGCACATCCAAGGAGATGTATGTTAAGTTGGTCAACATGTTCAAGGCCAACAATGAAAATCAAGTCCTTTTCTTCAAGAACCAACTAAAGAATCTGAAGAAAGCAGGGATGAATCCATCCAATCATATTTTTTGAAGTTCATCAAAATCATAAATAAGCTTCTGACCATTAGGGAGACTATAGTCGATCGAGAAATGGTTCTCACTGCACTTGGAGGTCTCTCCTCTGAATGGCATGTATTCAATACTACCGTTCTCAATAAAAATGTGATAACTAATTTTGATGAAGTATTATCGAAATGCATACGAGAGGAAACAAGGATGAAGGAATATAAAAATGAAGGAAATGCTGCCTACACTGCTCATGCTAAGAAGAAAAACAATGGTGGTTTGAGGAACAAAGGAAGAGCAGGGGACCAAGGAAATAAATGAAAATTTTACACATGTCACAAGACCAGCCACTATGCTAGAGAATGCCCTTTCAAGAAGGATTCTCTTGATGATGATGACAACAACAACAACCGGGGGAATGTAAATCAAAGGAACAACAAGTTCAAAGGGAAGAGGAAGGCTCCCTCTGGTGGAAATGGGAAACCTTTCAAAATATCGGGAATTCCAGGTATGAGGAATCTAATGTTGATGATAAAATAAATGAATTCATTCTTGTATCTGCCCTCTCTACTGCATCTCCACCCGACACTATGGATGTCTGCTTGATCGATAGTGGTGCCTCAAGGCACATCACTAGGTTTAAGGAAGCAATTTATGATATGGTTGAGAAGGATGTTAATCTGAATATTATCCTTGGAGATAATGCCACATATCCCATGAAAGGGACAGGGACTGTGACCCTCCACTTATCTCAAGGTCAAGTCCTTCGCTTGCAAGATGTACACTATGTACCTGATTTGAATAAGAACCTTGTGTCTATTTCAACCATGGCAGACAAAGGTTTCAATGTGGCATTCGTTGATGGGAAGGTGCGCATCTGGAAGAAGATTTTCAAGGAATCTATTACGATTGGGTTTAAATTTGATCCACTCTACCAGGTTGGAGGAAGTCCACTAGGAGCGATGACATGTGATACTATCCAACATACTGAACTATGGCACCGAAGGTTTGGATGCCTTCATTACAAAGCCCTTCTCGAAGAAAGGAAGGTGGTGACAGGGATGCTCGAGTTCAAAAAATGATCATGAAGATGTATGTCAGGGCTGTGCCGAAGGAAAGCATACAAGGGGGCCTTTCCCCTCAAGTGTCACAAAGACATCTGATGTCTTGCAACTGATAAATTCTATTTGTTTGGTATGCTGCCCGTGACATCCTTGGGAGGATGTTCTTATTAAATGATGTTCATAGATGACTTCTCTCGCAAAACCTAGATATACTTCTTGAAGAAGAAGGATGAGGATTTCATGTGGTTCCGTACCTTTAAAGCCTTGGTAGAAAATCAAACAGGGAAGAAGATCAAGATTTCGAGGTCTGATAATGGCACTGAATATGAGACGAACGAGTTCAATAGCTTTTGCAGAGAAGCTAGCATCAAGAGGGAGACCACAACCATATATAATCCTGAGCAAAATGGCGTTTCTGAAAGAAAGAACAGAACCATTGTGGACACTACCCATGCCATGCTATGTGACTAAGGTCTTCCGAAGTTTATGTGGGCAGAAGCTGCGAACACTGTTGTGTACATACAAACCGATGCCCACATTCCGCTTTGGACTCCAAAACTCTCGAAGAGGTTTTCTCTGGTAAGAAACCCGACGTCTCACATTTTAGAGTTTTTTTTTTCCCGTTTATTTTCATGTGTCGAAAGAGAAGAGGAGCAAGCTGGATGCTTCTGGGAAGAAGGGAATGTTTGTGGGATACAACGAAACTTCGAAGGCCTATAGAGTCTATGTGCCTGGTAAAAGGGAAGTGGAGATATGCCACAATGTTACCTTCGATGAAGATGCTTCCCCGAGTAAAGTAATCAATCTTTCGAACTATGAGGAAGATCATGAAGTAAGGGCTGGAAATCAAGAAGAACCGAAGGATGAGACAATGCCCGATGTTGAAGGACTGATGACCCTATTGATCCACTTCCTTCAATGAAGAGAAGACCGTCATGGCTCAGGGACACTCTCGAGGATGCTGAGAGACATATGGCCCCAAGGGGGACATTCCGTGAAAGCAAGAAGCCGAATAGATACCAAGGGTATCTAGCAGCCATGAGTAAAATCGTACAATCTGAGCCTGGATATTTTGAGGAAGTCGTGAAGCATCAAGTTTGGAAGGATGCTATGCACGAAGAATATGAGTCCATTATGAAGAATGATTTTTGGGATGTGGTTCCAAGACACAAGGAAAAAGTAGTTGTCAACTCGAAATGGCTCTATAAGATCAAGCATGGATCTGATGGTAGTGCTGAAAATTTCAAGGCAAGATTCATTTCCCGTGGCTTCTTTCAAAAGGAAGGCGTAGAATATGATGATATATTTTCACCTGTGGCCCGATATACCACCATCCGATCTATCACATCCCTTGCTGCTACGCAAGGATGGAATCTTCATCAGATGGATGTGAAGACCACATTTCTGCATGGTGCAATAAAGGAAGATGTGTATGTGGAGAAACCTCTGGGGTTCGAAGTCTAGGATCGAGACACCCATGTATGCAGGTTGAAGAAAGCCCTCTATGTGTTGAAGCAAGCACCCAGGGCTTGGTATGAGAGGATAGATAGCTACCTGATGAGGCTGGGCTTCATTCGTAGTAATGCTGATCTAAACCTTTAATTCAAGGTTGATAGAGAAAAGCCTCTCATTCTAGTGCTGTATGTGGACGACCTCTTCCTGACAGTTGCTGACCATCTCATTCATTAGTGTAAGAGGGAGCTCGCTTCTAAGTTCGAGATGAAGGACCTAGGACTGATGCATTACTTCCTAGGCCTGGAGGTCTGGCAGAGACTTGGCGAGATTTTCCTTTCTCAAGGAAAATATATTGTGAAGCTGCTGGAAATATTTGGAATGGTGGACTGTAAGTCCGTTTCGACACCGATGGAGCTCAAATTTAAGAAGTTGAGTGGCAGCGCTGCTGGGCCTATGCTAGCAAATCCTACTGAGTATCATCAAATCATAGGGGCCTTGATGTTCTTAGTGAACACCCATCCAAACGTATGTTTCGCAGTGAACACTTTGAGTCAACACATGGTTGATCCTCATCACATTCACTGGGTTGGTGCCAAGAATCTGTTGAGATATCTTCGAGGCACAATAAACCATGGGCTGAGATACACTGCCGGGAGCGTGACACTCCATGGATAAACTGATTCCGATTGGGTTGGCAGTGTGGTGGACCGCAAGAGAACATTTGGATGCTGCTTCACACATGGGTCTGCTTCGATATCATGGATGAGCAGGAAGCAAAAGTCGGTGGCTTTGAGCACCGCTGAGGCCGAATACATTGCAACGAGTATGACCTGTTGTGAAGCATTTTGGTTGCGAAAGCTCTTACGTGAGCTGTTCGGGCATATGCTAGATACCACCGTGATACTCTATGATAACCAGAGTGGGATTCGGTTGTCTGAGAATCCCATGTTCCACGATCGATCCAAGTTTATTGATATTAGGTACCACTTTATTCGGGATATGGTACAACGAGGCGCAGTAAGGCTTGATCATATAGGAACTGATGAACAGGTTGCAGATATTCTCACAAAGCCCTTGGGGAAGGTCAAGTTCCTAACCTTCCGTGAGAACCTTGGTATCGTGGAATGACCCTATGTTGAGGGTCCTGTTGGACGATGAGCTCTGGGAGCTCCAAGGGGGGCTTTGGGGATAGCTCCTCAGAGCTATAAGCAACCATAGGGCTAGGATTTTCGAATCTTGTTGGTGTGCTTCTCCCCCACCGTTATGATATTGAGTTGGTTCACCTCTCATAATCTGTTCCCCATATGCATCTTACCCATTGAGTCCCAGACTCATGGGAAGCAACTCTCATTTGGCCAGTGAGGTGGGAAAATCTAGAAACCAGTAGTAAAGACCGATGGACGGATTGGAGATTTCCGCACTCTCTATGTCTAGGATGACACGTGTCCAACCACTTGATCTGGGACCAAGTCTAGTGAGGTTTTGGACCTCCAACTGACTTCAGGTCAGGTAAACCAACTTTGGGTTGGTATGTGACTCCTTTGAGTCCTATAGAGGTTTTAGACCTCTGAGCTGAATTTGTCAGCCGGGAGTGATGTCTTTGTGACTCTCCTTTTGTTCTAAAATAAAGAAGCCAACAAAGCAAGTTATGGCGGGATGACGCACTATGTTTGGATGGCACAGGTGGATGGTGTTCTCCCTAGTTGAGAGGGAGTGTTAATTTTGGGCAACTAGGTCCAAACTCCATGTTGTGATGCTCAGATGAATATGCCAATATTTTTATTGGATTCGTCTTTCAGAGAGGTGCAAGATCGATCTAAAGATCATCTTGGTCCGATGAGCAGAATATTTATTTTGAATTTATTCCACTTATGTGCAAGGTTGGCCAGAATTGAAATGTAGGCTTGAAGCCCCAGTAGATGTGTCACACACCCTCACTGATGGATATATATAGGTCAACGTTGGAGGTCATTTCATCCATCACTCATCACACATTCTCTCTCGGCATCTGATTGGTTTTATCATCACTTGGAGTCTCTTCTTCTCCACACGTGGGAAAATTGTAGGAATGATATTTCTGTTTTGACCTAGGTTTCAACGCATATTTGACCAGCGTTGACTTTGGTCAACGCTTGGTAAAAATGATCCTAATTTCTCCCAAAATTTCGATTTCTGAAGTTTGAATTTTTTGGCACAGAAATCGAGGCTAGACGTTGACTTTGATCGGGCTGCGTTTAGTTTTGCTGCTGCTGTTTTTGTGTTGACCGTTGCTTGGGATATCGTTGAATTTTGTTGACTTTGGGTTGACTGATATAGAGCTGTCCGAGAGGGTTTTGTGACACATTCTGGTTGGCTGACCGTATTGAGACTTTTCTGGTTGAAGCATCCTGTTGACCACCGTAACGCACCACAAAAAATACATTTTGCTACTCAAGTTAAGTGTATTTTTGGCTTGTTTTATGTCGATCTAATCGTATGTTCTATCAGCATTTTACTTTCTTGTTTATGTGATCGCTGTTTGATATTGGGGATAAAAGTAAAGTTGAATCAAGCATAGAACATCTAAAAAATTTTACAGTGCCACGTGTCACTATTTCTACCTTCAACCCTGAAATCAATACATAAGAAACTACAATATGTGCACTTTCGACTACTTTTACAAAATTCCAATCCAATGCTGAAAATGAAAGTTATGACGATTTCCCTCAGTCACATGTTTGAGATGAAATTCTGGAGCCTGCAAAAACCCTAACTTCCACACATCATATCTCTGAAAATATTGTGAACCAAGATCTGAAATTTTTACATGAAGTTCATCAAG
Source organism: Pinus albicaulis (assembly GCA_034641835.2). Taxonomy (NCBI): domain Eukaryota; kingdom Viridiplantae; phylum Streptophyta; class Pinopsida; order Pinales; family Pinaceae; genus Pinus; species Pinus albicaulis. Next base: position 319,090,146 of record CM076576.1, on the reverse strand, counting down.
GTTTCGACTCCATGTGGTAAAAATTTCAGATTCTGAAGCCTCGTAGAAAAAAAGAAAAAAAAGTTATAGCTAAAATTCCAAGATGACATGTTTGAAGAAGCGAAACACTAGAATCCCAAGCTCTGATACCAAATTTTATGCAACCAACTCACAAAATAGAAGAAAAGATAGATCAACGACATATAAATCAACCTATTTGAGGGGGAAACCTCCTTTACATTACATAAATGAACAATTCATGGATGATACAAATGACAAAACCTACCTTCTATATATAAGAATCTAAGGGGTCACAGTATAACAATATGGGGACCACATGGGAACAAAAATAACAATAATGGGGCTACACCTATGGGGCACAATAATAACAATATGGGGACTACATGGGCACAACAATAACAATAATGGGGCTACACTAACAATAGCAATAAGGGGATATAATAGTATTATAAGGACCTAACAGAAGGTTAGGGAAACGTAAAACTTTTTAGATCCTGATCCATATTTGTACCTTGGGAGATGGATCTACATAGTAACTACCTCCTTATAATTTTGGTTGAGTTCTGGGGTTAGGAGGGGGTGTTTCGACATGCTATTAGAGCATCCAGGTTCAACATTTGGATTGGATGGGATCTATCATGATCAGGGCTAGCAACGTGGTTCTTGCATGGGATTTCAGGATGATTTTGAGAAAATTAATGAAACCGATATTTAGGTGTTAAAATCCGTTCTAGAATTAACTGGTTGCGATTTTTCGAAGTAACGCTAATGATTAACAAGATTTTAATATTGATTGATGAAATAACTAATTGTGCTACCTGACATATACATATTTGGTTACTGTGCATGCAGATGGAATAATGCTTATGGCTTGATTTTGATTAGTATTGATGTGCTAACATGGCATGTTTTGTTCAACCAGACTATTATGGCAAATCTGTGAGGGTAAGTTCAAGGTCAAGATTTTGTTTATTTGGTTATGATATTATGCACATAATAGTTGTGTGTGAATGAAAACAAATCTCATGCAACAAATAATTAAAGGATGAGGACATGAATGATCCAGTACAACTCCGATAGGTCACAAGATGGATATGAAGGGGAAGGCATGAATGAGGAAGAAATATCAGTGGGAAATAGGGAGGAGCCAACTCTCCTAAATGGTTGGATGCCTTGAGAAGCTTGACAACTAAGATAAGAAGCTTCAAGGCAGATAATGAAAGGTTGGTAAAGGCCCAAGAGATGCAAAAATAGGTGAGTGCAGTCATAATGCAAAGCCCCTCATTCTTACAGAGACAAAATAAGCATGAGTTGGGGGCTAGCCACAGAGCCAAGATGAGCCCTCTTGAGTCAGAAGAGAGAAAAAATGGGGCGGCTGGTAGCATATCTAGGAAGAGGCACAAAAGGGAAAGCGAAGATAACTTGAAGGGAAATGCACCATTAAGTACCCCAGAAGGAAGAACTAGCACCCATGGGCATCGTTTTGGTAAGCATTCTAACTTTTCTACCAGGGGGCATCATTCTCATCATTATCACCCAAGTTTCCATTATTCTCAGAGGAAAAGGGGAAGAGGCTATATCCCCAAAGAATTTAAGAAGGCCAAACCACCTACATTTGAAGGGGAGGTGAAGAAATCTGAAGACGCAGAAGCTTGGTTGTTTGGGATAAAGAAGTTCTTCAAATTTCATGACTATTCTAAGAACATGAAAGCAAAGGTAGCCACCTACAATGTGAAAGGAATAACAAACATATGGTGTGAAAGATTGAAAAATATCAAAGACAAAACAGAAGAAAGACGAACTTGGAAGGAGTTTGAAATTCTCTTTATAGAGAAATATTTATCAGACATATATTATGACGACAAGGAAAAGGAATTTTATGAGCTAAAGTTGGGAAAATTGTTAGATGAAGAGTATATTACCATATTTCTTGAACTATTGAGATGTGTGCCATATCTCAAGGACGAGGAAGCTAAGGTTTAGTGATTTATGAGTGGGCAGCTTATGCCATTTAGAGACTGCATCGAGTTTTATGAACCACGGACTTTGGACGACCCCATCAAGAAATTCAAACACTGTTATGAGCAAGAAAAAAGTAGGCCTTATTTTAAAAGCAAGTGGAAATCAAAGGGCAACGAGAAAGACAAGAATAAATGGCCCAAAAGGATCTATGGTAAGAAATAAGGTACGACCTCAGTTGGTGAAGGCTGATTCCAACAAAAAATTGGTCAAGGGGAGAAAGGTTATGAACAACCACCTGTAGGAGATCAACACATGTCCAAGGCGAAAGAACCACTAAGATGTTAAATGTGTGGTGATAACCACGAGAAAATATATTGCTCGCATCAGAAAACAAAATGACCTAAGATCTACCATGCATAGGAAGCTCAGACAGTGGGTGAAATAGAGAAAATAACGCCCATAATTTATGCAGCGGTGGATAATCACCAGGTGGACCACTAGGCATACGTTATTGAGATGGAAGGTAATTCGTCCAACAAAATTATTTCTATTTTGATTGATCCATGCTCTAACTACAATTATGTCAGTCCAGAGCTCGTATAAGAGTATTGACTAGCCAAGGAAATGCATGTAGAACCATGGTAATTTCAGTTGGAAACAAGAACTAAGAGAAATATTAATTACTGGGTGAAGTGACACACCTTCATGCTAAACAACAAGCCAAAATTTGCACATTTAAACTTGTTTCCACTGGGAGTATACAATGTGCTATTGGGCATGGATTGGTTTACAAACACCACACTAAAGTGGATTATTTTGAAAAATAAATTGAATGCTTAGATGAGCAGGGAGAAATAAGAGTTTTACAGGGTAGGAGAAAGCCTACTACAATGAGACTAATCATGACTATGCAAGCCAAGATCAACAATAGGAAGGGATGCATGTTGTTCACAGCGCGAATCTCTAGTGACGAGAAAACTAACAACAATATCGAGAATGAGGAGAGTGAGTTGCCGAGAAGTTATCCATTTCTGAAGCAATACATAGACGTGTTTCTAGTGGAGGTCCCTGGATTACCTACTCACAAAGACTTAAAATTCTCTATTGAGTTGGTACTTGGAGCAAAACCAACATCCAAGGCACCATACTCTGAAAATTCTGTCAACTCAGGAATCCTATTGCAGCAACTGGAATCTATCCACCTAACTGCGAATTTTCAGTCAACAATATATTTGCAATTTTACTACGGAAAACATTGAATACATCATCCTACAACCTACACTAATAAATTGCAGAATAAATACAAGTGTGGAAACAAATATGAACAAGCATATATCACACAACCATTCGACATAATTATTTTTGGACTAATGTCCTCGAAAAAATCCAATGCGGGAAAACCAATGCAAAAAATCTGAGGGTTTATATATTATGCGGTAAATATTTATGAGTACAAATCTATGATTGACACAATTGTCAAATCATACAAATAAAGTGAAAGAAAAGATCTTGTGAGACAATCCTCACTCCTCCACGGGAACCTGATAATGATATGCACCAAGACTGGACTGCCCTATATTGTCTCTACGCAGTGACTGCGTTACCCAAGCAGTCTCTACGTCACAACTACTAATGCCCTTTTGTCTCTATGCTGGTCTCTCTTCTAGCTCAAAATTGAAGCCTTATCGCCTTCGAAAAATCTCTCTAGGATCTAGGACTGGCCCAACGCTATCTCTTCAGTAGGAAAATGACTTCCCGTCAGCCTTTGCGTAGTGACTGCGTAGGCACTGCGTCACTGGCTCTGTGCTGCTGCTGTGGCTCTCTCTGTCTCTTGCTATGTACTCTCTGGCTCAGGAATATCTCCAACTGGAACTACTGCCCCTCTCTGCAAAATATCTCTCGATCAAGTTTTCTTCATGAGCATTGCTCACTAAAGAAATCAATCTCTTATCTCTGCCTCGTGTCTCCAAAAATGTGTTTTCCAAATGACCCTTCAAGCCAATCTTATAGTCTTCTCATTGAGACTTCAACAGTCCAGATAAGATCTATAATCAATGACTAAGATTAACTTTTGACTTGATCTGTTTATTCTAGATCATTCTCACTCATATTCTATTTATTCACTTTAATTATTTTATTTTCCTAAGTTTAGACTTAGGGTCCCTTTAAAAATAATTAATTTATTCTATAGAATACAATTCAAGTGGAATTTCACCAAACAGTTTATGGGTTATCGGTAATACATGTGTCTAAGCCTCTCCAAAAAATTTGAGACCTATAGCACATCCGATGCTATTCCAAACCAACACTCCCTCTTAGTGAGTAATGTTCTCTAACAATATGCCCTGATGCACACTGCTCTGACCCTGAAGCATCTCTCTTTGCACTGCTGATATATGATAATTTTACCCATCAACCAAGCGCAAATGTGCATCTGTAATGCTGCTGACACTGTCACTATCAAAATTGCATTTGTACTGCAATTCCCTCTGAATTCTGCATCCGTGTTGGCACTGACTCTGCCACTGCCAACTGCTAATTCAATGCAACACAATTGCTTTCTGCAAGTGAAAAAAATCCAAAATTGGAAAAGCATACTGCATCTCGGTGATGAATATATGACTACTGCTAGCCTCTGCGCTGTCCGTCTGAAGCTGCTGCGATGCTGTTGCTCTGCACTGCGTCCCTTTGCACTGCTGCAACTTTTCTTTGCGCTTCTCAGACTCTGGTAGTGCTAAATAATGTGTTATCACCAAAAAAATGAAGCATCATTTGACAAAATCATATAGGTTCATGTGTCAAAGGTAGGGTTCTTGGGTTCATTTTTTTTAATTACTTGGTTAAGGAAAATTTTAAATTTTTCTTATTTAAGCTTACCCTAAGGTCTAAATCCACTCACTTTAAAATCCCTTCATGTCACATCACTCATAATTTGCTGAAAGTTTTGAATTCCCAAGGTTGTTGTACCTAAATGGTGGTTTTATCCAAGAAACCACAGTTTCGTAGTGAAATACACTGAGAAAATACGCTTTTCACTACGAAACCACTGATACTTTCGTAGCGAAAACACCCAGATTTACACTAAACATGCTACGAAAGTGTGGTTTCTTGTCTGTCATGTCAAGTTAGCTGTTAGGTGTCAGAAAATTGTTTGGAAAGGGTAATTTAGATACCATTCGAGTCATTGAGGGATAAGATGAAGGTACATGGCCAGGTCTGAAGTCATCATCACCATTTTAGGTATGTATGAGTCATCATTGTGTTATGAGTGGACATCAAACTTCAAAATCTTTCCTAATTCAGTCATTTCTCATTCTTCTTTCCTTCTTCGCGTGATATTGAGCTCTGGAGAGCTATTGCATTGAGCCAAAGCTGTGGTTGGTGTTTGCAAAGGTTTACAAAGATCAATGATCAAGCGACGTTGAAAACTATCAAGCGAGGCTGAGAAGGAATTAAAGAAACCATGGCAGAAAAAAGAAGGACAAATAAGGGTGGCCAATGTCTAAGATATGAACTAGCAGATATGAATCTGATCAATGAAGACCCAAAAACTGTAGAAGTCTTCAGAAGGACATGATGCTTATAGTTTTGTGAAACATTACAAGGTTGCCATGTACAGGTTTCCAAAGAATTTGCTTTAAACTTCAGTGGAACAACTACCAAAGTGGGAATGCTTAATCTTTCCATTACACTAGAGGTCATTGCAACAACAACAAGGATTCCAAGGGGACAAGAGAAGTAGTTCAAAGGGTTAAAGTTCAACATGGAGAAGTGCAAAGAGTTTATGAAGCCTGAAAACAGTGAAATGGACCTTACTAATGCCATTCCAAGGAGCTGAATAAAGGATAACTACTCAAAATTGTTGCTTATCATCCAAAAGTATTTTACTTGTGAAGGAAGATATCATAAGGTCTACTCTTACCATTTCAAACTCCTCCTACACTTTGTTGGTAAGATATGTCTTGATCTGCCTTTCTATTTACACAGAAGTCTAGAAAAAATGGCAAATGAGGTACATTATGAATATTTCATCGATGCCATCCATCTTAGCTTCCGTGTCATTCTTCAAACCATCCATCTTAGCTTCCACGCCTTTCTTCAAACCATCCATCTTAGCTTCCATTTCATTTTTTGTTACTCCTTGTGTTTCCTTCATCCATCATTGTATCAACTTTGTCAAGCCTTCCTACAAAACTTCCACGTCTGTTTTAATATCATTCTTCATGTCTTCCATGTTGCCTTTAATTTTTTCATCGATGCCATCCATCTTAGCTTCCATGCCATTATTAAAACCATCCATCTTAGCTTCCATGCCTTTCTTCAAACCATCCATCTTAGCTTCTTCATGTTTCCTTCATCCATGTAATATATTCTGCTCCCCCTATCATAGTGCTCTTATTTAATGTACTTGCTCCCCCTAAGCCTCTGCCTGGAAATGGATGAGGTAGATGATCAACCAACTCCCCCTGCCTACATAAAATCCTCTAGCTCAAGACAGGTTGCTTGCCTTGTGATCAAGTGGAAGGCATCTTCTACAATGCTCCATTAGATGAGTGAACGATTATGTTCTTCAATGGAGTTTCTCCTCAGAGATGATCTATCAAAATGATTTCATAGGGCCCTTTCACCGATAGCTTCTACAAAAATTATTTCAAGCTCCCCCTAACCATATATATGATATCCTTTTAGGCAAAGTCTCGTCATCAAATACCTGGAATATTAAGGATGACTTTATCAAGTCAACAACATGTGTTGTTGGCTGGAGTTCAAGAGACTTCCGAATTCAACTTGCTTCCTTCTCCATACTTGTGTAACTTTCTTCTTTGGCTTGGTTTTCATGGGGTTAGCTTGTTTAGGAACCCAAGTCAAGTTACAATCATGTGCCATATATCCAATGCTATGGAAATTGAAGCACTATATCTCATTCATGAATAAGAAATCATGACTTTTTCTTGCAAAATTGCTTCTAGGATATTGGTGGGGACCATTATATTTGTCTTTGTGATATGACCTACAATCGTTTTCCATGTGCCCAAAGTTTGTACAAGAATAAAAATATCCAAGAAATATACTTTGGTACCTGAGAGATGAAGAGTTCCTTGAAGTACTTCTAAAGTATTTTTTCCTTGGGATTCTTTGATGATATTCATTGCCTTTTGTATTCTTAACATCATTTGTAAGTCTCCTTGGAGTAAGGTTTCTTCTAATATCATCTTGACTCTTGCCTTTGTTGGAACTGGGAGTATCATTTCTTCATGTCTTCCTCACATCCTTGTTGTTTGAAGCATTATTATTCTTGATTGAGGGTTCACTTGCATAGCCAAGACCTGATTTATGAAGAGGAGATATTTGATGACTTAGGATGCCATATAGGGTTTGAGAGCTTTTCAAGTTCTTATTCAGCAAGACAACTTCCTTTTTAAGAGTGAAAATTTCTCCTTTCAATTTTTCACAATCTTCATCTTTCATGACTAGTTGCTTCTTCATTTATTCCATCATCCTTGTTGCTTCGTGTGCTTCAATTTTAAGGAAGATGACATTTGATTTCATTATGAAGATTTCTTCATTCTCCTTTGCTAGAATTCTCTCCATTTCTTCTTTTATTCTTGTATCTTCACATGTTTCGACCTTGAGAAGATTCATATCTCATTTTATTTTGAATATTTCTTCATCCTTTCTTCTAGTTAGCATATCATGGTGTTTCTCTCATTTTTAGCTTCATAAACTTGTCCTTCTATGAATTCCAAAGTTTCCATCACCTTCTCGGCTCCTTGCTCTTTTTTCCTTGCTTCTTCTAGTTGATATCTAAGAGAGTAGACCTCTTGCTTGTATTGGTCAATCTCTGATTCAAGATTGTTCAAGCTATTAAGTCTTTGTTCAAGGTGGCTTTACAAAGTTTCTTCTCTTTGCCTTATCCAATTGATATGTCATAGATATGACTTCTTTATGATGCTTTCTTTTGTTTTGATGAAATTCATCCTTAAGTTTGGCAAGCTCCTCATCTCTTTCTTGTATTTGAAGCTTGAAAAAGTCATCTTCTTTCCTTGTCTTATCTTGGTTACCAACTGCACTTTCTTCTTAAGTTCCTCATTTTCCTTTTTCATCCTGTTAATCTCTTCCATGGAAGCCATAATTTTAGTTAGGATATCTTCTTCAAAGTCTTCTTTATTCTCTTCATTTTCTAGGTCTTCTTTAGCCTTGTTGTCATCTCTCTTATCTTCAGTTTCCTTGATGGGTTTTGGATTTTTTTACTTGTTTTCCATCATCCCATTGACTAGAGATCATTGTTAGTGCCCCTTGAGTGAAGATCATGAAGTTTATCCAATATGTCTTTTGCTGATGAACATTTTTCCAAATTTTCCTTCATAGAATTAAGTATCCCATTCAAGATTGCTTTCATTGATATTGTATTATACTTCTTGGATTCTCCTTCCATCATGCTATCATTAATCACCGATTTCCAGACTTCAATGCGTCAAGTTTTTAAGAAATTCTGTTAGGATATTATGACACATAGGAAATATTTAAGTATAACTTGGTCTAGCGTAGAGTTAGGTAAAGTGTGTTTCTTTACTATGTACATATGTGACTTATAATAAGATGGTCACGATATGTAGTGATTCGACAATTCACTCTCTCCTTGGATCCGTGGCTTAACACTTGATTGGTCCATAATCTATATTTAAAGAGCATGGAGGGTCATTTGTTTGGTAACCGTTTATGAGATAAGCTTATGTAAATTTTCTTCCTTTATATTAATAAATTTCCTGAAGTGGCCGCGTTGGCTCAGGTCATAGAATGTTTCCCTCTTCGAGGGTTTTAACCACGTCAAATACTGGTGTACTAATTTGTGATATGTTTGTGAGCGGTGACCTTTGGTGTTTGATCTGAGGAACTTACCTTGTAAATTACTACAAATTCCTCATTCTTGCCTCCCATATATCAAAGTTTTCATTGAAAAATGGAGCCTTCGCAAATTGATTGACTTAAATTTTGATGGTAGGCAAAGACACATATTTAGGAGGATTGGAGACTTTCTTCCTTGGATTTTCCATTTGTGTTCTAATGATCAACCTTCAAGTTGTTAGGCTTTGAGTGAAGTTACTGGCTCCGATATCAATTGTTAGAAATACTGAGAGGAGGGGGGGGGGGGGTGAATCAATATTTATTTTCATTTGTTATTTTTACAAGTTAGATCACTTATATTTAGAACACAAAATGAAAATTAAGAATAAATTATTTTATTAATTTATTCTTTACAATAAATCAAGCACAATATAAGCAGGGCTCCAACCCTAGATGAAGACACTGATCTTCAATCTCCCAGGCTCCAACTTGTATTTTCCAAGCACTGACTTGGAATTCAAAGGCTCCAACCAATATTTTCCAAGCAATGACTTGGAGTTCCAAGGCTCCAACCTTGTCAATTCTGAGGCACCAACCTCAAGGGCTCTAATCCTATATCTGTTTCAGGCTCCGAATTGGTTTCTTGAGGACTTCGATCCTCTAGGGCTCCAACCCCTATTCCCCAAGGCACTAACCTTTTATTTTCGAGGCTCCAACCTCTTGGGCTCCAACCCTTTATTTCGACAAGATATATTTGGTTATACTTCACGGCTTCCACTGTCTTCTTCAACGATACATGTCAATCTTCAACTATCCCCTCACTTAGTCTCCATGTCATGTCATCAATGGAAATCTTGATCTTTACATGAAGGTGTCTCCGTTGTCCTTCATGGTACCCAATCAAATTCTCCAAGTTCACCTCATGATGACTTTCAATACATCATGAAATCTAAGAGTGCCTTTAATCAAAAATTGCTCCAAGGATCCTTCAATCGCTACTCCAAATTTTTTTTTGTCTAAGTTTAGTCTTCAAACAAGCCTCATATTATCGTCAATAGTTTTATTTCAAGAAAGTAAAAATTGTATCTTTTCAAAAGTATGCTCAAGGGTATCTTCAGTAATCTACTTTAGGAGTTCTTCAAGAAAATGATCCCTTTCTCAAAATATCTTCATAATGTCCAACTATAAGATGTATCCAGTAGGTATTTGGTAATGTTTTCAATGATAGCCTTTAGATCTGCTCCAAGGGTGAGACAACCTATCTCAATAGTCTTCCTTAAATGTATCATAGAATACTATACACAAGATTCCCAAAACACTGTCACTAGGATGCTCCAAAGTATGCCTAATAGAGTGCTCACAAGAGATGCTAAATTCCCAACCAAGGGCCACATATTTGAGCTCTAATTGGACCAGACTTCCACTGATCAAGTCACTATTCAAAATCTATAGATCGAGCTATATAAACGATTGTCACAAATCTGAGAGTTAAATTCTTTGACACAGGTTTGAGAGTATAGAAGCTTCTTAACACTAGAAAGAGGTTATGATAACTGTCTGAATTGCAGTGTATCAATGAATATGAGCCACAGGAGGTATGCACTTAACTGAGCCACAGATGGTCTGAGCTACACAATTCGAGATCCCACAGAAGATTGTTTGTCCGAGCTCCAAAATTCTGTGGTGTACTCCGAGCTTGAGAGAAGGCTTCACGCCTTGTTATTGCAACTACAGGTATTAAAACATGACTGTAATGCGATATGATCCTAGAAAGATAAAGTCATAGGTCTGAACAAAAACAAATATGAGCATTCCAAAATGTTGTTTAAAATTTGTGACTGCTCCAAAAATTACGACCCAAATCTTTTTCTCTGCGTATATGTATTTTTTTTTGGATATCCTTTTCGGAGTTTTCATTGCCATGTATATATACCAAGTGTTTAAACATATTCGTCATATGAGGGAGCTAGCATGAAATTTTTGGGCTGACCTGTTGCTTGAAAATTTATTTTTATTTTTATTTTTTATTATTATTAAAAGTCACGTGACAAAAAGATCTGTCGATATGCAATTTAGTGGAGCCGTCAATGATCATTAAGCCAAAGTACATCATTTTTATGTTTCATCACCGAGAGATCTTCTCACCAATTGATAGCCAAGCGAATGGTTTGTATATCTCTTTTTTTCAGTCAAATAGTGATGAGCCTCAATATTGCAACAAGAATGCTGCAACTCCCAAGGCTACCAACTTTAATTATCAACCTGGGGTTCGTACAAAATTAAGAGGTATCAGAACTAGGAAAGAAGAACAATTTGTAATTGAAATCCTAAGAGCATGAATTAAAATAAAAATACCTAATCTAATTTGCGAAAATGAATGTCCTAAGTCATGTTTATTATTCCTCAATAAAGTATTTAGATATTAGGGTTCATGATTCAAGCCTAAGAGACAAAAACCAACCTTTTGGAGCAAATCTGGTCGAGTTGACAAATGCTACAAGAGTGCTACAGGAAAGTATGTTTTGGAAATAACTCACTGAATGACTAAGTAAATAAAATGAAAATGAGATGGGAAAATTTTTGTTATTAAGTATGATGTCTTAGGTCCCCATTCCAAGTGGAATTACTCCAAAATACCCCTATTCCCATGTGCTAAAAAATAACAGAAACTTACTACTCTAAAATATGTAAACTCAAGAACTAGTGAGCTAGTTAATCTATCAAATGCCCATCCTAATCAAGTGCAAATGAAATGGGGTGAATTTTGATATTAAATTTAACATTATTATGACCTAATATAAGTGTAATCAAGTTAAATGGATCTCATTAACCCCTTCAAACAAATAACAGAAATTTACTACTATTTTGCTACAAGGCATTTTCATAAATCTTATATTCATGAACGAGTAACCAAATCCAAGTAGCTTAATGATTAAGATGACCTTCCAAAGTTATTCTAAGGATGAATAATGATTTTTAACCTGTAAAAAACCTCCAAAAGAACTCACTTAAATCATTTAACTCAATCCTACAACAAGAAAAGGAAAAATACTAAATACAGAAATATGCATAACATAAATAAGAGATGCATGCGAATAAGAAGTGAAAAGAACATAAAGAAATTGTGTAGGCTCTTAGGCTCCTGGGATGGCCAAGCCCAAGGAGGACTCAAAGTCCCATGGAATAAACCAAGTCTTAGAAGCTAAAAATGGCGCCAATCTTCATTATTGAATAAGTCCAAGTACATCCTTGCAAGAAAAGAAAGTGGAGTTGTTAAACAACCAGTTTTATCCACAATAAGAATAAATAATACATTCCCTAGAGGCCAATTCGAATTGGTACTTATACAAAATGATGTTGAAGAGTTCCCTTGGAAAGAAGGAAGCTTTCCCTTACAAAACCCCTCAAATAGTGGATCTGATTCCAAACACTAGGAGTTTGCAGTAAATGATAGGGAACACATTCCTAGATTTTTTCAATCATCAGAGTTCCAAAATCTCTCCAGAATTTCTCAATAATTTCATCATATCTTGGTCATTTATTTTCCAATCTTGATCCTCCAGTAGTAGGGAGAAAGTTCCTAAATTATCTCCTTCTCCAAATCTTCATAATCTACCCAATATTCTCACAATATTCTACAAAAATAAATAATATTAGGCAAAAAAATGAATTTGTCTTTAAACCTTCATAATTAACATATTAAAGTTGAAAGTATGCCATCTAATGCAAAAAAAGAGATTTAATGTGCTGAAGGATGGTCATATGGGCCTTAATTTATGTCTAATTTGGAGGCCCATCATACCCCCAACTTAATGTGTTGCTCATCCTCTGAACAACTTAGTGACCTAATTGTTCCACCTTCATGGCCTTGGTGGCCTCTCTCTTGTACATTCCTCAGGCATTTTTCTTAAGAAGCTTGTTTGTAGGTTCTGCAAGGAAAAACAAAGAAAATGTATTTTTTCTTTTCATGATTGTTTAGCAGTCTTTCAAGCACAAAAGAAAAAATTCCTTCTTTGAATGTGAACTCCGTTGGCATGCAGGTCTATTGCACTCACACCCCCTCCCTTGACACCTTCATTACATTTTCTCTCATTTTTCCAAATCTATTTTTGCGTAGAAAAATCAGAGTGTTTCTAGAGACCATTAGCCTACCCTTTTCCCCTTGTACAAGATGGGTTCTTAAATATTTTTTTATTTTATTTTGGAAAGGGCTTCCGCATCCTTTTCCAACATCCTGCTACCTTTTCCCATCATTTAGACACCTATGAACCCCTCAAAACAACCTCGGATGTGATCCTGTAGTAACTCAAAGCATCATGTAGTAGACTTGTAGCAGTCCTGTAGCATTATGCAGCACATCACATAATATTTCAAATCTTGACCAAAATTCCACCTTATGCTTAATTTTTTCCTCTTACCTTTCTATAACATCTTTTAGGCCTCGAATACAAGCTAGAAAGAGATTAGAGACCTCTTGGATAACCTCTTTTCATCAATGTGGTTTGAATTATATTTTGATGGTGAATGCCTTCTTGCCTTTTGTTTCCTTCTTCTTTTCTTTTGTTTTTCCTTCTTCTTGGTTGTGGGATTTCTATGGTTTAGATCCACCCCCCATAGCCTTCAATACAACTTTCCAAAGTTGGAAAGGCAATTATCTACTTCTGCTACAAGTTTTACATATTTATGTGTAATGAGGGTTTTTAAGACAGAGAAAAATTGAACAACTTTCATGCTCACCCAAAAATAATTGCAATTCCCTTTCTTATCAAGCTCAATTCAAAGAAACATCCACATTTCATTTTTTTTATTTGTAAACTTTACAGAAGTTTCCCATAGGTTGTACCAATGAAAAAAATGAAAATTTTTTAGGCTTCTTGTTCACATATAGTAAGGAAAAATATGTATTTACCCTTCCTTTGGATGTTTTCCTTCGAATCCTAGGATTTAGGGGTGAAATTCCTCAAAATAAGGGTCTTTTGCAACAACTTCTGTCTTCTTGTAGCATCTCTGTTTTTTTTTTTGTAGCAGCCATGTTTTTCTTGTAGTAGCCCTGTTTCTCATGTAGCAGCCATGCCTAATCCTGTAGCACCTGCAAATAAAATCTATATCTCTTCTGTGGCATCCTATACAACCTGTGGTGGAATCTAGCTCGACCTTTGATGCCTTAATGGGCCTCTCTAACTATTTTGGGAATGAGCTTCGATACATCTGAAGTTAATCCTTGTTTTTTATTTTATTTTATTTCCTTCTCTGTTAGTGGGCTTAGTGCGCTTGGTGATCTGGTCTAATTTCCTGGTAATTATCACTTTCCTTCATTTGGCTTTTCCACATTGCATGAGTGAGGGAGTTAGTTGTGCTTAACTAGGTGAGGGTGGCTGAAACCACTAACCCGTCCTTAGCTTATAAAACCTCATCTCTAATGCATTTAACAACACATTTCTAACCATAACACGCTCACAAGAAGAGGTAAAGAATATTGCATACCTGTACCTACTTCTGATGTCGATTTGCTTGATATGTTTGGATGATGGAGCTAGAGTTTGGTGATAGCCATGACTACCTTTCTCTTGCTGTGTTTTTTCATGAATTTTTGAGTGAGCAGCTTGCTTCTGAGTGAGATGCTTAACATTTTTATTTGTTTTTTCTTCTTGCAGGTGTTGCATGGAGGTCCTCGGGTGCCTTTTTTTGTGTGTTCATCCTCCTAGAGTCAGCTGGCGGTCCTTTGAAGCCATTTCCATCTACTTATCCTTAGATTTTGATCTTGTTGTGCCATGTACAGGTTTGCTACAGGAAAATTTTCAACTTCTTGTAGTAGCCCCTTCTCCACTTCTTGGGGGCTCCATATTGCTTAGAGAAGAAGGGGGATGATGCATGGTGGTTAGATATGGAGTTATGGAGTGAGTGGAGTTATGGAGAGGTGAGGGAAGAGGTCCCATGTCAAGGTATAGGTAATCTAGTTGCTAGTGGCGAAACATAGGGTTTAGAGAGTGAATCCTTGTGCATGGAGTCAAGTGAGGGTTAGGGGTGGTAGGTATAGGAAAAAAATCAATTCTAATGCTCTTTTTGAAGTGTATAAGCCCTTGAGAGAGCTAATTTCTCACAGGTAAGTTTCCTGTAGCAGCTACAGGGTTTCCTGTAGCACTACAGGAACCCTGTAGCAGTTCAAGACAACTTCTTGTAGCAGACTTGTTTTAGCCATAACTATAAAATGGTCGAGTGGATTGACCTACTTCTGATGTCAATTTGCTTGATATGTTTGCATGATGGAGCTAGAGTTTGGTGATAGCCATGACTATCTTTCTCTTGCTATGTTTTTTCATATATTTTCTAAGTGAGTAGCTTGTTTCTGAGTGAGATGCTTAACATTTTTATTTGTTTTTTCTTCTTGCAGGTGCTGCATGGAGGTCTTCAGGTGCCTTTTTTGGTGTGTTCATCCTCCTAGAGTTAGCTGGCAGTCCTTTGAAGCCATTTCCATCAACTTATCCTTAGATTTTGATCTTATTGTGCCATGCACATGTTTGCTATAGGAAAATTTTCAACTTCTTGTAGTAGTCTCTTCTCTGCTTCTTGGGGGCTCCAGATTCCTTAGAGAAGAAGGGGGATGATGCATGGAGGTTAGATATGGAGTTATGGAGTGAGTGGAGTGATGGAGAGGTGAGGGAAGAGGTCCCATGTCAAGGTATAGGTAATCTAGTCGCTAGTGGCGAAACATAGGGTTTAGAGAGTGAATCCTTGTGCATGGAGTCAAGTGAGGGTTAGGGGTGGTAGGTATAGGAAAAAAAAAATTCTCATGCTCTTTTTGAAGTGTATAAGCCCTTGAGAGAGCTAATTTTCTCACAGGTAAGTTTCCTGTAGCAACTACAGGGTTTCATGTAGCAGTTCAAGACAACTCCTTGTAGCAGACTTGTTTTAGCCATAGCTATAAAACGGTAGAGTGGATTGAAATGAATGTTTTTGAGCATGTTACCATCATCCTTATGCACCTCCCCATAAAACATATGCTCGAATCTCGATAAAAATAAAAAATGGCTGTAGGTGATGAAGGTCGATTTATCACAAACCATGCACTGGAATGTGCTTTAATTTCTTGAGCATGTTACCATAATCTATATGCATCTCCCCATGAAACAGGTTGGCAAATGGATGCATGGTTTTTGAGATATAATAAAAACAATTTTCTGCTAAAAAACATGACTTCCTATAGCAAAAACACGGTTTCCTGTAGCATTTTAGGACAACAATGAAAATGAATGAAAAAAGTTTCGAAATGATGGGTGGATGTTAGAAATGGATGAAGGTGATGGATTGGCATGACCTTGGTCCTTTTGGAGCATATGAGAAAATGAGGAGGAAGTCCAAGTTTGACTTCCTTTGACTAGGGTTTTGACCAAGTTTTTATTTTGGTGCCAAATTGTTTTTTTTTGTTGCTTGCAAAGGTTGGAGAGAACTTGCATTCATTAGAGAGAGATTCATGGAGCGAATACATTTTTTTTTTCATTTTTTCACATTTTTTTTTTTTTTCTTTAGGCCTACTAGTTGCCTCAAAGAGGTTTTCAACTAGTAGGTCTGCCTAAGTGCCTAAAAGGAGGTTTTCACCTAGGATATTTTATTTATTTTTCTTATTTTCTCTTTTTTACAACCCACTCACCGCCTCATGGAGGTTTTCAATCAGTGAGCCAATCTTAGGCGTCTCAAAAGAGGTTTTCACCTGAGATTGTATTCTTTTTCCTACTACGATTTCGGAGAAGGATATATGTGCCACCGAATGAAGATATAGTCCAGTTAATCTTGAATGAAGCACATCGCATAATATACATGGCACACCCCGGTGTTAAGAAGATGAGTGCAGACCTGAAACCACTCTTATTTTGGAAAGGAATGAAGAAGGACATTGTAAACTCTGTAGCAAGATGCTTGGAGTGTCAGTGAGTAAAAGATGAAGACAGACATCCAGCAGGGTTATTGCAACCCCATGAGATACCATAATCTAAATGGGAATCTATATTAATGGACTTCATTGTGGGACTACCAATGACCTCAAGATGACATGATTCCATATTTTTAGTGGTGGGCACATTAAGTAAGAGCACCCATTTTATACCAGTTAAGACTACATATAAGGCACCAGAGATAGCGAGAGTTTTTATTGATGAGATTGTGAGATTACATGGGGTTCCTAGGAAGATCATATCAGATGGGGGAGCAATGTTTACAGGAAGGTTTTGGACTAGTTTTCAAGAAGCCTTGGGAACCTAGTTGAACTTCAGCACTGCATATCACCTTGAGACAGATGGTCAGACAAAGAGGACTAATCAAATCCTTGAAGGCATGCTACATATGTATGTGATGGACCAACTAAAGAGATGGGAGGAGTTTTTACCCTTTGAATTTTTTTACAATAAAAGTTATCAAAGTTCCATCAAGATGGCACCATTTGAGTTCTTGTATGAAAGACTGTGCATAACACCTCTCAGTTGTGACCGACTAGAGGATGAAGTATTAATAGGACCAAAAGTGGTGCAAGAGATGAAATAACAAATGAATATGATTAAGGGGATGCTAAAATAAGCACAAGATCGACAAAAGAGTTATGCCGACACTCATAGAATAGACTGAAGTTATGAAGTGGGAAATAGGGTGTTCCTGAGAGTAAGGCCTCAAAAGAGATCTATAAGATTTGGAAAGGGAGAAAAATTGTCTTCATGGTTTGTGGGACCTTTTGAAATCTTAGAAAGAAAAGGGTTGGTAGCATATAGGCTTGCCTTACCTCCATCCCTAATGTGTATGCATGATGTGTTTCATCTTTCTGTTTTGTGTCATTATATTTCAGATCCTTCACATGTTATTGAGTTAGGTCATATGCAGGTTTTTGACGAGGGCACGATGATGGCTGAACCAGTTCGCATACTGGACCAGCGAAATTTTCAGCTTAGACAACAATTATTGGACCAGGTTAAGGTCTAGTGGGACAATTATAGACCTAGTTCAACCACTTGGGAGGACACCAAGGAGATGCAACATCGTTTTCTTTATCTATTCCAAGGACTTCGAGACGAATTCTATTATTAAGGGGGGGTGTATGTAGTGCCCTATACCAGTTGAATAACAATGATATAAATTTTAACATTATTAAGCCCTAAGGCCCTCACTTTATTCTTTGAGGACCTCGGGTTGAGGATCTAGATACATGACTCTATTATTAGTGGATTTGATGGTTATGTATGTTCTTCATTGCTACTATGATGATGATAGCATTAATGGTTATTCATATACTCTATTGATATTACGATGATGATAACATTAATGGTTATGTATGCTCTCTATTGATACACTTGAAGCATTAATGGTTATGCATGTTCTCTATTAATATCATGATGATGATAAATTTGATGGATACGTATGTTTTTTATTGATGTTGATGATGATAGCTTTGATGGATATGTATGTTTCCCATTGATGTGATGATTATGATAATCATGATGGATGTGTCCCCTATGTTAGCTACTTACATTAGTTCTAGTTCACAATGAAAAACAACGTGAATGAATAGGTCATGTTGATGATGCTATTATGATAATGACTAACACTGAGAAACTTTGTTACTGATGATTATTGAGTATGATAGGAAACCACCAGAGGCACTCACATACGATGAGTTGATGACATCTGTTTTTATGGAAATTAATATTTGTTTTTATAATTCTAAGTCTAGTTTGAAACTTGCTATATATATATACTCTGATGATATGTCAGTGGTTGCAGGAACATGTTAATTTATTTTCCGAATGACTCATATATGGGTAATGGGTCTGTACAATTCGATGGAACAACATGGGATGGGTGGGACATTGTCCTTGATCTCACTCACTAGTAGTCCCATCATGACCTACGCTGGAAAGGCCGAAACAACTTCGCCTTAAAGATCATGATGTCACGCAGGATGGTCCCAAATTTGGGTCTCTCATGAGGATTTTCTGGGGCGCGTGAATCAAGGCGGATTCCTTGATTCCCAACACCATTAGTCTCACTATAGTGGAGAACATAAGAGATGATAGTGGTCTCTATCATTGCAACTATAATTTCCCCTCGTAGCCACAAGATACTTGAAGGGAAAGTGGCGTGGCACCCTTGGAACTTCAAGAGAAGTTCTTGAAGGGCACAACTGACTTGGCACCCTTGGAGTCTCAAATAAAATGTTAGGCATGGCACCCTTGGAACTTCGAAGGGAAGTTATTGATAGGCATGAACAACTTGATACCCTCGACATCATTAAAAAGAAACTAATAATTATAATCAAGATATGAAAATCCTACTAATTCATATAAGTAGTAAATGATGTTAGAACCAAGGAAATTAAATCAAGAATAAAACTTAGGGTAAGGGAAGAATAGGAAGAAATAAAATATTTTACCCTGAGAACTCTACCCCTTTCCATGCTAAAAAATATTAAGTGGATAATTTACATAAGTAACTTAATTAGGAAAAAAGGGGGAAAGAGGGACGTAGAGTTAAGTATAAAGATTAATCATAAAATAGTTAAAAACTTCATTAAGAGAAGAGGGTGGTGAATTAAAATAAGATTAATATGTTGGAAAGGTTGTCATTGATGGCAGAGGAGATGGCAAAGGAGGAGCACCTGAAACAACAACATGGAAAAGGAGATAGACAAGGAGCAGAGGCAGCTCAGACACCAGGAAGAAGCAGAGACCTGGAAAGCTAGAGAGGCAGAGTTAGAGAAGGGCTATTGATTTTGGGCTATTGATTTTGACTTGAAGATCTGGCTAAGACAGGAGGCTTGTAAGTGAATGCTTTATATTTGATTTCTTATATATGAATGAGGAGATTGAATGTTGTATACATTGATAGACCCTGTAATTGGGTCTTAATATGTTCTGGGTGAAATTGAAGAAATTGAGGATTGATGAGGCATAATTAATATCAATATAGTGGTTCAAAGGAAATTGGGGTTTGATTTAGAAATTATACATATACAGTTGATAAGATTAGATGAAAATGCACTGATTAATTCCAGTCATCGATCACCAACGGATTGATGACACAATGAAGTTGAATCGACATTCAAAATATCTGTGTGAGTGAAACATATGATCTGGGATCATGGCATAAGATGAAGTCTCGAGAAAACAATTGGGGTTTGAGAAATCTACAATGGATTTGTGTTGATGGATAAAATTATGATCAAATAGTGGGTTCGAGTCAGTGTCAAGTTGGAGGCAAATGAATTTTTTAATGGAACGGTAACAGAGGATTAATTTTCTGTTCATCGAACCCGGGTTGATATATTGGTTTACGTCAATAAGGAGCAAACCACAGTCTTCGAACGAGGGCAGAATTATGATTTATGGGCCCATATGCAAGGTCAATTCAGAGAGTAGTTGAGGTAAAGGCTTCTGTGCAGGAATATTGGGTTGAACATACAGTTGAATGAATCGATATCTTGGAACCCTATATTGTGTATTGGTGAACTGTTTGAAGGAACCTAGAGTAGGTTTGAAATAATTGAACCAATGCCGGAATTATAATATGGTTCGGTTGTATAGTAAATAAGTCCATTGCATTATAATATTGATGGATGGGGAAAGGTGAGCTGAAGAGTATTGATGTTTTGATTTTAACTAGGGTTGAGTTATGAGGTTTGTTGTAGAAGACGCGAAAAAAACTTTGTATTTGATCGTTCATATGAATTGAATCGGTAATGAAAATGCTATAGTGAAGGTTAAGACCGAACTGTGTAATAAACCAAAGGAGCGGAACCATGAGAACGGAACCCTGATTTGATGAACAGTGAAAGCGGATTGAAGACCCGATACCGGCAGTATCGCGCGATCACATGAGTGGTAAGCTGTTCGACTTTTGGAACGCGATATTGTTCTTCATTTGACACGTAGCAAAGAGTGGTATTTAAAACCCACTTACATCGCGTAATTTTTGAAGATTAAACCCTGTGCTATTAAATTGCGCGATATTGCGCGAGGACTGTCAGATTGAGGTTTTGTGCACGACAAGTTATGCGCCGTCAGATGTGAGCGGTAGATTAAACGTTGGGGCCTAGTTTCATCGTGTGATTTTTGAGGATTAAACTTTGGGCATCTAAATCACGCGATAGCCGTCAGATGTCCACCTAAAAGCCCTTTGGAGCGCGAGAATAGATAGGCCATCGGATCAAAATGGAAGTCGCGGGGAAGTTAACAAGGTACGTTATATTCTGCTGTGGGACCGAGCGAACCCTTTGCATGTTGGGTGTGTATTAAATCAAATTCAAGATTTAATAAAGTATGAAATCCATGAAATTCTGCGGAAGTGTGAAGAAATGTGACCATCGTTAAGATGGCCGATATATATGTGTGTGGGCCCGATACAATTAATAAGTTTGATGGCTGGCAGTCTGGACGGTTGTCCACAGTTGAGTTGGTGTCTATCCAAGGTCGAACTTTGGAAAGAATATATGTTAATAAATGTGATGAGAACCAAAGTTCACACTTCACGTTAAAGTGCTTTGGTCTAAGGTTAATGTTTTGATAATCTTTGGTATTATGATAAGGCGGAAAGTCAAGGTGAGGAGACTTATAAATTGGGGTTTTAACCCAAGGTCCAATGTATATATATAGACCGAATTTGATGAATGCATTCTTGCATGCATAGAGAGTTGAGAATGTAAGTAAGCAAGTTTTTTCCTGTTATCACTTAACGTTTAATGTATGTGGGACCCAACCGAACTTTAATATTTGCCGGGGTCTTAATAAATTCCAAAGCTTATTTGTTTCATAACATTTGATTTGGGGATGGTGATATATTTTATATATGAATGGTATGATTGAAATGTGATGGCGAAGATTATAAAAAGGAAAGAACCCTAAGATTAGAAGATTTGTTAATATACCGTGGCGAAGGTTCATATAACCGCAGGTTGGTTATTTAATCAAAGAGAGAAGTCCGCATATGAGTATCCATTCCATAAAGTGGGCCCTATGTAATGCATTTTATTATGAAAGTCGAATGTTGATTAGAGTTTGGTTTAAATTATATATGTAGATCTGCCATACAGATATGGGGTTTCACAACCATGGAAAAATGAAGCTTCCACATTAATTCAATTTGCCCAGTTCAGAAAATAAGAAATGCTTCTGCATGTAAAAATTGCCAGACTTTGAGATTTGTTTGGGGCTAAACTTGTAAAGCAGGTATATATGCAACAGATACACAAGGGCAGTGAACATGAGAGTATGCAGAAACTAAAAAAGACATAGGGCATTTTACATGCATAAAAAACAGAGGTATGCAGAACAGTTACATGATAGCAGCAGAAAAGACAAACGCACAGCAAGCCAAGGGCCGGAAAAAGGGCTGAGTGAAATTGTTTATGTAACTGAAATTGTGAATGTAAATGATTCAAAATTATTTTTATATTGTTTGTGATGCATTGGAAAGTCTCCGTAGGCAAAGAAATATCCCACTGTAATGTTGAAATGTATACATATTGTAATATTTTTCTGAATATGCTGGATAAAGAAATGAGAAGGCATAAGTCAAATATTCATGGCTATTCACTTCAAATTCTCTGCAGAATACAAACAGTCAAAAGGTGAACTATATAAATGATATCTCATAGATATGCATAGGGAGGTTAGAGAATGCAGAAATGAAGCAGTGAGGCATAGAAGAAGGAGGAGCTGATAGAGAATCTGAGAAAATGCAGAGATGATGCAGGGCAGATATGAAGGCTGGTGCACAACAATGAAGAAGGTACAGAACAGAGCTGATATCCAGGTAAATCAACAAGTGTTTTTATGAAAGAGTGAGGAATTTGGAGC
Organism: Pinus albicaulis; assembly: GCA_034641835.2. NCBI lineage: Eukaryota > Viridiplantae > Streptophyta > Pinopsida > Pinales > Pinaceae > Pinus > Pinus albicaulis. The sequence goes on along the minus strand of CM076576.1, from coordinate 319,067,506 downwards.
TTCCCTATCAAGATGTAGCTTGATAGATGTTAGTTGTAGCTGATTGAGGTAGGAGCCTCCTGTAGGTTGTAGCCTGCAAAAAATAGAGGAAGTTGGTGCTTCCATATCAAGTTGTAGATTGATAGAAGTCAGTTTTAGCTGGCTGAGGTAGGAGCCTCCTGTAGGTTGTAGCCTGCAGAAAATAGAGAAAGTTGGTGCTTCCATATCAAGTTGTAACTTGATATAAGTCAGTTGTAGCTGGCTGAGGTAGGAGCCTCCTATGGGTTGGAGCCTGCAGAAAATAGTTGGGAGTTGGAGCTTCCTTGAAAGTTGTAGCTTGCAGAATTGAGGTAGGAGTCTCCTGTAGGTTGGAGCCTATACAAAATCAGTGGTGAGAGGGAGTTGGAGCTTGCCTTTGCATCACAACAATAATAAGATGTGGTTTTCTCCCTTATGGGTTTCCACTTATATCTGTTGTCTATGTGCATGATGATTATGTGTTGATATGGTGTATCTAATCTGCTTAATACTTGTTGCTCACATATTTAGATTGTTGTTACATTATCGTAATACTTGCTGCTCACACATTAAGATTGCTCTCATATTAAGTTGATCATGAAATGAAGGTGTAAATAAGTTTTAAAGGAAAGTTTTAAAAGACCATGAATGTGTTAAACTGATTCACCCCCCCTCTCAGTTTAACTAAGGGTTCAAAAATTGGTATCAGAGCTGGTTCCTTTGGTGTAAGCCTAATAGCTTGAAGGAGATCTGGTTGAGTCATGGACTATCAAAATGTACCTGTGTTAAGTACAAAAAACTTTCCTGAATGGAGAGATAAGGTTAAAACAGAGTTAATGGCTTATGAACTCGGGGTATGGAAACTTGTATGTGATGGTTACTGCACAGACTCTCCATCGGTGCAAGAACAACAGAGGAATGCCAAGGCAACATGTGTGATATATAACAATCTTCATAACAAGGACCTTGATTTAATAATGGACCTAACATCTGTAAAGGAAATCTAGGATAGATTTCATTTCGTGCATGAATTAGACACTAGTGGTTGCATTGTCAAGAAGGAGAAGAGAATTAAGAAGAAGAAAAATTCATGTCAGAAAGAAAATGTTCAATCAAATGCGGTACCTGCTAGTGTGGATGGAAGTAAGTTCCATGAAGAAAGTACATATGAGGAAAAAGGCAAACTTGACACAGCCTTGACTGAAATAGAAATATTGAAGAATGAAAACAAAGATCTGAAGAAATTGGTGCAAATATGTGATGAGAAAGAATATGAAGATAAGAAAGAAATTGTTGGCCTGAAGACACAACTTGAAGAAGCAAGGAAATTAGAAGACACTCTGCTGCAAAAAATGAGAGAGAAAAGTCTGGAATGTGAGAAATTGGAAGAAGAAGTAGTGTGCCTGAGGAAGAAATTAGAAAAAAACCCAAAGAGAATTATTAATGAATACTCCTCAAGTGAAAGGTTCTGGACAGTTGGACCAAATCCTAAATGTTCAAAGGTCTCCTCTGATAAATACTGGGACATGTTATGAAGGAGAAAAATGTAAGTCCAAGGTAGAAGATAACATGAATATCATCTTTGTGAAAGATGTAAAGGATAATGAAGCAGCGCAGAAGATTCCTACAGGAGCCGAAGCCAACAAGAACAAGACTTGTGAAGAAACAAACAAAAACAAGCAGCAACATGAAAGTACAGATAATGAAAGGATGAAACAGTCAGCTGAAAAAGGCTCATACACTCATGAGGATGAATTGAATAAATTTGGAATATGTCAAAGGAGGTTCTTTCCTCCTATGAAAAATATCACATGTTTTTCTTGTCATAAACCAGGACATATTGCAGCACATTGTAAGACAAGGAATATCAACTTCAACTAGCAAAAGATGCAGCAAATGAGAAGACTACCTCAAGCAAGCAAATGGAAAAGAAAATCTTTCACCAGGTACACAAATTATTTCCATGGCTACTATTATGCATGCAATGAATTTGGACATAAATCTATTGAATGTAAATTGTGTTCAAAAAGGGAAACAAAGTTTTGTACATAAGCTCAAACATACCTTGGTAAAATAAGATGTTATGTATGCCTCAAGCTTGGTCACAAAGAAAAAGACTGTAAACTGCCATATACATTAAAGAGATCTAGACAGATGATAGAGTCTAATCAAATCAAACAAAACTATGAATCAAATAGAAGTGCAGACATTATGAAGAACCCCAATGAAGTATGGAAGGAAAAGAGAAAGGGGGAGCCTGTTACCTCAATCACATAATGAATCCATCATAGTATCAGGGGGAGCTGATCTAGGAAGCAATGCAAATATCTAATCAGTGAAAAATATGAAGCAACATCCCAGGGGGAGAGCAGTTCATAAATAGTCCCCATGAAAGCAGTCTAAGAAGAGCTCCTTGGAATGTGACCTTGGAATGTGAACAACTATAAGATCAAAAAGGGAAAGGACAATTTTTCTCTAACAGAGAACTAAAGAGGAATAAGAATACCTGAAGCATTCAATAGCTGACAGATTGATGGAAGAAGAGAAGGCTGGAAGAAGCCTTGGTAGTAGAGAGAACATCAGCCATGAACAGCTAAGAAGACATCAACGCATTAAGTGATGATCACACTGTGCATCATACTGCTAGAATTAACAATGAATCACATTAATAAGGATGAGTAAGAGAAGAACCTATCATCATTATGTCACTACATCATTCATCTATGAAAAGTCCCCTGGGAGGAATGAAATTAAGTGAGTGATAATTCTTTGAGTGATCTGCCCATGAAGAGTCCAAGCAAAGAAATTGAAGATGTCTTCCCGAAGATCATCATGTTAGAACAATTGATTTGTATATAAAGCAACAATGAATCTGGAGCAGTTCTAGAAAGGGAAATGCAGTGACATTCCTTTGAACAGAATGATAGAATAAGAAAATAGTTAATGATGACAAGATCAGATTCAGTGTATTGATGACTGTGGGTGTGAACAGTGGAAAGCTCAATAGTATGAAATTATGAAGGTGGTCTTATCTATGGGTTCATGTGTGAGCTGAAGTGAAAGTAGTATCAATGGCTATTTGGTACAAGCAGCATTCCTATCAATAGAATATCAAGTATACCAAGTGGAAAAATGGTAATGTACAAGTCCTCAGGATCAAAGGATTAAGGTAAAAGAACATCAAGGCAGTATCCCAATGCTATCTACATTATTCAAACTTGAAAAGGTCAATAAAAGAGCTAAAGGATCAGTATGTTGTTTACACTTGAAACATTATATGGAGCATTGAAGCATTATATTTTTCTATATATTTGCATGCCTTTATAAAGTCAGTACATATATTTATCAGGCCTCTCTCTTGAAATCATTCATAACACCATGTGAATTCTGTTTGCTGAGATATCAATTAAACATCTTGAATATGTTTTTGTGGAAGATCATCATGATAGAACAGTTGAAGTATCTGAAGTATGAAGGAATAGTTGTGTTGATATTACATTTGAAACCCAAGAGTATGTTAATGTTACATCTAAAGCCTACTTCAATAGAAAGGAATTTCCGGTATGTCACCATTGAAAAGAGGTTGATCAATGACATACATACCCCCTTATGTCATAAAGAAAATTGCATGATTGATAAGTGAGACTAACCAATACATTGAATGTATCTAGCCTCAAGGGTTTGTTTTGAATGTACATTGTGCAATCAGTAAAGTCATTTGATCTCTGAGATTAAATTCTGGTTGATTCATTGGTCACATCAGCAACAAGGACCTTTCAACAATTAAGTGTAATATCATTATCAACATCCTAGCTCATATCATCACCAACAGGCAGGAAAGGTGAACCACAGCTATAAAAGATATATTGGGATCATCATCTTTGAACAGGTGTTGTACTGTAGATGTGTATTGCAGAAGAAGACATATTCCATCTACAATCTTCCTCAACAGATATGGATTTTTGATGAAGATAATACTAGAGACTGAAGTATATTTGAAGCATTCTCAGTATTTTAGTTTTGATCCAATGATGCATCTCTGATTAGATAAGGCTGGTACAATGTGCTCTATGAAGTGTCATTATCTTGACTTTCAGCTTTATACAAGTGAAAGGAGTCTGTGCTTTGGGATTGTATTGACTTACAGTGTATATTCAAGTTCAATAATCCTCAAAAGTGTTCTCTCAACAACTCTTGTACACCAGTTTGGAGCAACAGGGTACAAAGTCAGAAGAAGAAGGCCTAATCACAACTCAGAGAAAAGAAATGCAAAGATAGAATCTACACTGAGAAATGTGCAACCCTTTGCCATTGATGTCAAAGGGGGAGGAAAAGCAAGTAAGAAAAGAAAGGGTCTTCTAAAAGGCAAGCAAAGGAAGACTTGGAGGAAGCATTGGATTATTGTTGGATGTGTTGCCATCAATGCCAAAGGGGGAGATTGTTGGAAATGTTGTCATTGATGGCAGAGGAGATGGAACAGGAGGAGCACCTGAAACAACAACATGGCAAAGGAGACAGACAAGGAGCAGAGGCAGCTCAGACACCAGGAAGAAGTAGAGACCTGGAAAGTTGGAGAGGCAGAGTTAGAGAAGGGCTATTGATTTTGACTTGAAGATCTGGCCAAGATAGGAGGCTTGCAAGTGAATGCTTTATATTTGATTTCTTATATATGAATGAGGAGATTGATTTGGAATGTTGTATACATTGATAGACCCTGTAATTGGGTCTTAATATGTTAGGGGTGAAATTGAAGAAATTGAGGATTGATGAGGCATAATTAATATCAATATAGTGGTTCAAAGGAAATTGGGGTTTGATTTAGAAATTCTGCATATAAAGTTGATAAGATTAGATGAAAATGCACTGATTAATTCTAGTCATCGATCACCAACGGATTGATGACACAACGAAGTTGAATTGACATTCAAAATCTCTATGTGAGTGAAACATATGATCTGGGATCATGGCATAAGATGCGGTCCCGAGCAAAAAATCGGGGTTTGGAAAATCTACAATGGATTTGTGTTGATGGATAAAATTTCGATCAAACAGTGGGTTCGAGTCAGTGTCAAGTTGGAGGCAAATGAAGTTTTTAATGGAACGGTAACAGAGGATTAATTTTCTGTTCATCGAACCCGGGTTGATATATTGGTTTACGTCAATAAGGAGCAAATCACAGTCTTCGAACGAGGGCGGAATTATGAGTTATGGGCCCATATGCAAGGTCGATTCAGAGAGGAGTTGAGGTAAAGGCTTCCGTGCAGGAATATTGGGTCGAACATACAGTTGAATGAATCGATATCTTGGAACCCTGTATTGTGTATTGGTGAACTGTTTGAAGGAACCTGGAGTAGGTTCGAAATAATTGAACCAATGCCGAAATTCTAATATGGTTCGGTTGTATAGTAAAGAAGTCCATTGCATTATAATATTGATGGATGGGGAAAGGTGATTCGAAGAGTATTGATGTTTTGATTTTAACCAAGGTTGAGTTATGAGGGTTTTTGTAGAAGACGCGAAAAAACCTTTGTATTTGATCGTTCATATGAATTGAATCGGTAATGAAAATGCTGTTGTGAAGGTTAAGACCGAACCGTGTAATAAACCAAAGGAGCGGAACCATGAGAACGAAACCCTGATTTGATGAACAGTGAAAGCGGATTGAAGACCCGATACCGGCAGTATCGTGCGATCACATGAGTGGTAAGCTGTTTCAACTTTTGGAGCACGATATTATTCTTCATTCGACACGTAGCAAAGAATGGTATTTAAAACCTACTTACATCTCATAATTTTTGAAGATTAAACCTCGTGCAGTTAAATTGCATGATATTGCGCAAGGACCGTCGGATTGAGGTTTGGGGCACAATAAGTTATGCGCTGTCAGATGCGAGCGGTAGATTAAACGCTGGGGCCTAGTTTCATCATGTGAATTCTGAGGATTAACCCTCGGGCATCTAAATCACGTGATAGCCGTTGGATGTCCACCTAAAAGCCCTTTGGAGCGCGAGAATAGATAGGCCATCGAATCAGAATGGAAGTGACGGGGAAGTTAACAAGGTACGTTATATTTTGCTGTGGGACCGAGCAGACGCTTTGCGTGTTGGGTGTGTATTAAATCAAAGTAAAGATTTAATAAAGTCTTAAATCCATGAAGTTCTGCGGAAGTGTGAAGAAATGTTACCATCGTTAAGATGGCCGATATATATATGTGTGGGCCCGATACAATTAATAAGTTTGATGGCTGGCAGTCTGGACAGTTCTCCACAGTTGAGTTGGTGTCTATCCAAGGTCGAAATTTGGAAATAATATATGTTAATACATGTGATAAGAATCGGAGTTCACACTTCACGTTAAAGTGCTTTGGTCTAAGGTTAATGTTTTGATAATCTTTGGTATTAGGATAAGGTGGAATGTCAAGGTGAGGAGACTTATAAATTGGGGTTTTAACCCAGGGTCCAATATATATATAGACTGAATTTGATGAATTCATTCTTGCATGCATAGAGAGTTGAGAATGTAAGTAAGCAGGTTTTTTCCCGTTATCACTTAACGTTTAATGTATGTGGGACCCAACCTAACTTTAATATTTGCTGGGGTCTTAATAAAGTCCAAAGCTTATTTGTTTCATAACATTTGATTTAGGGATGGTGATATATTTTATATATGAATGGTATGATTGAAATGTGATGGCAGAGATTATAAAAAGGAAAGAACCCTAAGATTAGAAGATTCGTTAATATACCGTGGCGAAGGTTCATATAACCGCAGGTTGGTTATTTAATCAAAGAGAGAAGTCCTCATATGAGTATCCATTCCATAAAGTGGGTCCTATGTAATGCAGTTTATTATGAAGGTCGAATGTTGATTAGATTTTGGTTTAAATTATATATGCATATCTGCCATATAGATATGGGGTTTCACAACCATGGAAAAATGAAGCTTCCGCATTGATTCAATTTGCCCAGTTCAGAAAATAAGAAATGCTTCCACATGTAAAAATTGCCAGACTTTGAGATTTGTTTGGGGCTAAACTCGTAAAGTAGGTATATATGCAATAGATACACAAGGGCAATGAACATGAGAGTATGCAGAAACTGAAAAAGACATAGGGCATTTTACATGCATAAAAAACAGAGGTATGTAGAACAGTTACATGACAGCAGTAGAAAAGACAAAATCACAAAAAGCCAAGGGCCGGAAAAAGGGCTGAGTGAAATTGTTTTATGTAACTGAAATTGTGAATGTAAATGATTAATTTTTTTTTTTTATATTGTTTGTGATGCATTGGAAAGTCTCTGTAGGCAAAGAAATATCCCACTGTAATGTTGAAATGTATACATATTGTAATATTTTTCTGAATATGTTGGATAAAGAAATGAGAAGGCAGAAGTCAAAGAGTCATGGCTGTTCACTTCAAATTCTCTGCAGAATACAAACAGTAAAGAGGTGAACTCTATAAATGATATCTCATAGATATGCATAGGGAGGTTAGAGAATGCATAAATGAAGCAGTGAGGCAGAGAAGAAGGAGGATCTGATAGAGAATCTGAGAAAATGCAGAGATGATGCAGGGCAGATATGAAGGCTGGTGCACAGCAGTGAAGAAGGTACAGAACAGAGCTGATATCCAGGTAAATCAGCAAGTGTTTTTATGAAAGAGTGAGGAAGTTGGATCTTCCCTATCAAGTTGTAGCTTAGCTGACTAAGGTAGGAGCCTCCTGTAGGTTGTAGCCTGCAGAAAATAGAGAAAGTTGGTGCTTCCATATCAAGTTGTAGCTTGATAGAAGTTAGTTGTAGCTGGCTGAGGTAGGAGCCTCCTGTAGGTTGTAGCCTACAGAAAATAGAGGAAGTTGGTGCTTCCATATCAAGTTGTAGCTGATAGAAGTCAGTTGTAGCTGGCTGAGGTAGGAGCCTCCTATAGGTTGGAGCCTGCAGAAAATAGTTGGGAGTTGGAGCTTCCTTGCAAGTTGTAGCTTGTAGAATTGAGGTACGAGCTTCCTATAGGTTGGAGCCTGCAGAAAATTATTGGTGGGAGGGAGTTGGAGCTTACCTTTGCATCACAACAATAATAAGTTGTGGTTTTCTCCCTTATGGGTTTCCACTTATATCTGTTGTCTATGTGCATGATGTTTATGTGTTGATATGGTGTATCTAATCTGCTTAATACTTGCTGCTCACATATTTAGATTGCTGTTACATTATCTTAATACTTGCTGCTCACATATTAAGATTTCTCTCATATTAAGTTGATCATGAAATGAAGGTGTAAATAAGTTTGAAAGGAAAGTTTTAAAAGACCATGAATTGTTAGAAGTGTTGTCATTGATGGCAAAGGAGCACAAAGGAGCAACACCTGAATCAACAATAAGGAAAAGTAGAAGACAGGGAATAGAGGCAGTAGAGAGTTATTAGAGGCAGCAAAAGGACAAGAATTAGTCAAGGAGCAGAGGAAGCGAAAGGACAAGAATTAGTCAGGGAGTAGAGGCAACAAAAGGACAAGAATTAGTCAAGGAGCCGAGGAAGCAAAGGCAGTGAATTGAGAGGTTCAATAAGAAATTGTATGAGTTTGTGTGGGAATGTATGAATAAGGCTCTGTAATGGCTCATTTCCCCTTTATAGTAATTCTGTGTTGACCGAATACATGGTGTAGTCTAGTCCGGGGTTAAAGGTTCGGCAATACCATTTACCCAAAATTGTATAGTGGAATTCCTCAAAGAGGAGACAATTTTGTTGGAACTTGTAATCAAAGAAAATAGCTGTAATACTCTACGCAAAAGGTGGAGGTCGATTTTTATGTAATCACGGTTAAAGGAGGCTCGATTCCCTTAAGTTCCTGAGCTACTATATTGTGGAGGAAGTCGAAATCCTAGTCTCTGCGTGGAAAGTGATATTGATATAAGCCTATGTGAGTATTGAGAAATGGAAGTCGATGAAGTGTTATGGAATAATAGAGTATGAGCGCAGTTTGAATATGAAAGCGAGAACAGAATCGATGGAAAGGCATGGTGCATTGAGGAGTTATCATTCTCCGCGTAACAGTTGTCTAGGCCTGTAGAGATGAGTCGTTGGTAATTGCAGTATGGACCAAGAAACAGTGTTGAGGAATTTCACATGAAAGGCAGAGTTCATATATATAAAAGCACTGAAGAAATAAAGCAGAGTGGAACCTTGAGCCGATAACGGAACCTTGAGTGAACAGTGAAACCAGGGAACAAAGAAATCGCGGTTTTCGCGTGGTCTCAAATCTGGTAAGCAGTTTTGAAGAAAATAACGCGATATAGCTCCTTGACTACCGCGTGTCCATAAGTGGTTTACGAAAACCATTTATATCACGCGATGTTGGGGAAATAACCCTTGTGCAATAACGCGATATTTGTTTACATCCGTCAGATCGCCGAAGCGGATGCGATAAGCCCGCAGTCGTTAGATGATAAGGGTCGTTTAAGAGCTGGGCCCCACTCTTAATTTGTGTTGAGGACTGATGTTTAATGCAAGGTTGAGGCTTATAAAGCTTTCTCATTAAGTTCACGGTTTATTGATGTTGTAACATTTGATTGGAGAGCTTCATATATTGGGCATTATGTTTATGGAATTGTCGTGGGTAAGTCTAAGGTATGTTATAATGCATTATGGGCCCGAGTGTTAATGGAAATTCGAGGAGTATACATATGGGGGAATATATATATATATATGGTGTTATATATATTATGTGACAAGTCGAACCTTACAGGAATTAAACTGAGTATGGGGTACACATTAAAATACCTGGGTCCTCGAATATTAAAATCATATTAAGAGTTCAGTTCTTGAACAATGGTAAGTTTATAAAGTCATGGGTATATAAAGAAATGACTTTCGCACACAGTCAAAGCTGCCGACATTCAATAAAATGTTATTTTATCAAAGGTTAAGCCCGGATTGATTCCGTATGCGTAAATCGAATGGACAGAAGAGTGGGACCCTCACGAATCGCATCGGAGAAATGCATACCAGTGGAACATGTTAATAATAGTCTCGATGAAGTTCCAGACCTGATGGGCATATAAACTGTGATTCATACATGCTTAAGTTCCGCATTAAAGCAAACCATCGCGTTGGAGTAATACATCGCATCGGAAAAATAAAGTGAACAGTGAATCATCGCATCGGGAGTATTCAAGTTGCGATTAATCGCAATTGGAAAAATGAAGTGAACAGTAAATCATTGCATCGGGAGTATTCAGTTGTGATTAATCGCATCAGCAAATAGAGCAGAAGGGTTTATAAAGCTGTGGGACCCAGATCTTTTAAAGGTTAGCGTTGGTTGTTCAGTAATATAAAATCCAAGGTTTATTAAAAAGGTTTTATAATAACGTCGAGAGTTATTTATGTTCGATTAAAAGATAGTTGTACAGGCAGCAGTTATGCAACTACAATGAACAGGGAAAATGAATATAGTGAAACAAAAAAGAGAGGCGTGGCTGTTGATGAACGAGAGAGGAAAAAAGAGAGAGAGCAGTGTTGTTCAAAATTTATACTGTAATTGAATGAAAGGTTTTAACTGTTTACATTGTTTGTGATGTAATTGGCAAGTCTCCAGAGAAAGATAAAATTCCACTGTAAAGTTGAAATGGATACATTTCTCTGATTAAATTGATAAAAGAGAAGAGAATGCAAAATTGAAGAAAAAGAAATAATCAAGCAAATATGAAGATTGGAGTACAGTAAAAAAAAAGAAGAAGGTGCAGAATAGAGTTGATATCCAAGGTAAATCAACAAATGTTTCTTTTATGAAAAAGAGGGAGTTGAAGCTTCCTTGCAAGTTGTAGCTTGCAGAATTTGAGGTTGGAGCCTCCTATAGGTTGGTGCTTACAGAAAATCAGTGGTGAGAGGGAGTTGGAGCTTGCCTTTACATCACAACAATAATAAGATGTGGTTTTCTCCCTTTATGGGTTTCCATGTATATCTGTTGTCTCTGTGTGTGATGTCTATGTGTTGATATGGTTATTCAGTCTGCTTAATACTTACTGCTCTTGTCATAATTCTGCTGTTACATTATCTTAACATTTCTGCACATATAAGTTTGGTTCCATATAAAATTGATCATGAAAGATAAATTGTAAATAAGTTTAATTGAAAAGTTTTAAAAATTCTTGAAGGTGTTAAACTGATTCACCCCCCCCCCCCCCCTCTCAGTTTAACTAAGGTTTCAACAATTGGTATCTGAGCAGGTTCCTTTTTGTAGCAGTTTAACAACTGAAAGGAGATCCTAGGTTCTTGGGATGGCTAGTCAAGAAGGATCCTCAACGAACAAAGCCCCTTTTTTCACTGGTGCAAATTATGCCTTCTGGAAAATCAGAATGAGAACATACATAATGTCCTTAGGAATAGAAGTTTGGGCTGCTGTGGAATTTGGATATGACTCTAAGGCAAATGTCTCAGAGAAATAAGCAAAACAAGATTTTGTGGCTAATGCAAAGGCAATGAATGCAATATTGAATGGACTGTGTGAGGCAGAATTCATCAAAGTAATGCATAGCAAAACTGCCAAAGAAATGTGGGAAACTCTAGAAAATATTCATGAGGGAGACAAAAAGGTGAAGACAGCTAAAATTCAAGTCTATAGAGCCCAGTTTGAAAATTTAAAGATGAATGATGATGAAGATATTTCTAGTTTCTTTTTAAGGGTTGCAGAAATTGTCAATAATTTGAAATCACTAGGTGAAACCATGCAAGAAAGTGTAATTGTTCAAAAGATCCAAAGATCTTTGTTGTATAGTTTTAACCGCAAGGTTTCTGCCATAAAAGAAACAACAGATTAGGAAACCTTGACCATGAACCAGCTTCTTGGAAAACTAATAGCTTATGAGATGAGATTGCCGCAGAGGAAGTCAAATGTAAGGGAGGCAACCTTTAAGGTAGAGAAGAAGAAAGAAAAAGAAGAAGATATATGCTCCTGTTCTGATGAAGAAGAGGCTAAATTTACCAGGAAGTTGGATAAAGGCTCAGGTAAGTATAAAGGTAAACTTCCATTTAAATGTTTCAATTGTGGAAGAGTTGGACACTATGCTTCTAAGTGTCCTTATAAGAAAACAAAGAATCAAGCTCAGGAATCAGAGAAGATCATATCTAAGAACTGGCATAAAGGGAAGAGATTCAATAGAAAATATTTCTATGCTCAACAAGACAGCAGTGCATTAGAAGACTCAGCTGAATTCTCAAGTGAAGAAGGAACATCAGAATTTGTTTTGATGGCTATAGAAGAGTTGGAAGAATGTCTTTTAGAAGATGAGGAAGAAGGTGAAATGGACCTTGGGGGGGAGCTAAGAAGTGCCTTGGAAGAAATTGATAGACTAAAACTAAAGTGCAGAAAACAGAAAGACATTCTTCTCAAATATGTAAGAGAGGAACAAAATTCAGAAGCCCTCATTCAATTGAAAGTAGAGCTTGAAGAAGCCAAGAAGGTAGAGGATATTATACTTAAGCAGATCAAGGATAAAACTGAGGAACAAGAGAAGTTGGAAGAAGAAGTAGTTTGCTTAAGGAAGAAATTAGAAAATTCCCAGAGGAAAATAGATACTTCTCAAATAACAAGCTCTGGTAAGTTAAATGAGATTCTAGATGCTCAAAGATCTCCTCTGATAAAAACTGGAATAGGCTATGAAGGAGAATCAAGCAAAGGCAAAGAAAAATAAAACAAAAATATTATTTTTGTAAAAGTAGATGAGAATATCCAAGCAACTCAGAAGATTTCAAAGGAAGAAGAATCCTGCAATAAAGTAGATAAAAACCAGGAGGAAGCTCAAATGACAAAGGATGAAGTAAATAAATTGTCAACTGAAAAAAGCTCGTATACTCCTGAATATGTCAAATTTGGAAGTCATCAAAAGAGATTTTTTTCTCCTATGAAAAATGCCACTTGTTATGCCTGCCACAAATTGGGACATATTGCTGATATTGTCATAAGAAGAATAAATACAAACCAGCAAAGGATGCAAACAGTAAATTTTTTTACTCAAGCAGGAAAATGGAGAAGACAAACTTTTATTAGGTATGCAGATTGTTTTTATGGATACTGTTTTTATTGTAATGAATTTGGCCATAAAATCATAGAATGCAGGAAATATGGACAAAGACTGATGTTCAAAACCTCAAGGAGGTTTATGAATCATGGAGAGTTTATTCCTACTTATAATTCTACTAAAGATATATCCAAATGTTGTGTATGCAATAAAAGTGGACATATGTCTTCCAAATGTCCTCTAAGAGAATATGGTTCATCATCTCAGAAAAGGTACCAAACAAGAGGATGCTTGCAGTGGAAAAAGAAAGTGAATAAATGTGACCTGGCCCTAATAGCTCAAGATCTAAAAAGCCAATGGTATTTGGATAGCGGTTGCTCAAAGCATATGTCAGGAGATAGAAGCAAGTTTATAACCTTTGATGAAAAGAAATCTGGAAATGTTACTTTTGGCAATGATAAAGCAGGAAAGATCAAAGGAAGAGGCTCAGTTAGTCTAGACAATGGCAGAGGAAAAGCCTAGGATGTACTATTTGTGGATGGGCTGAAAGCAAATCTGTTGAGTGTTAGTCAAATGTGTGATAAAGGCTGTGAAGTTCTTTTTAGAGCTCAAGACTGTAAAGTAAGATCAAGTACCACTGGAAAAACCCTGATCAAAGGTGTTCGAACAGAAAGCAATGTCTATGTAGTAAAAGAAGAAAATGAAGCATGTCATCTTAGCAAATTTGAGGAGTCTTGGTTATGGCATAGGAGATTGGGACACCTAAACTTTGATCATATCATAAGTCTAAGTAAAAATAATTCAGTTAGAGATATGCCAGCCAAAAAGAAGCCTTCAAATACAATATGTAAATCCTGTCAGCTAGGTAAGCAGACCCGTACATCCTTCAAAACCAAAGAGAAGCTATCTACAAGCAGACCTCTTCAACTTGTTCACATGGACCTGTGTGGGCCTTCGAGAACTAAAACACCAAGTGGAGAATCCTATTTCATGCTAATAATATATGATTTTTCTAGAATGACATGGGTTGCATTTCTCAAGCACAAATCGGAAGCACTTGAGAAATTCAAAATATTCAAGGCTTTGGCAGAAAATCAAACAGGATGCAAGCTAAAGTGCATCAGATCAGATAGAGGGGAAAGATTATGATTTTGCAGATCTGTGTAATGAGCATGGGATAAAGAAACAATTCACAATTGCAGGAACACCTCAGAAAAATGGAGTGGCAGAGAGACAAAACAGGTCTGTACAACAGATTGCCAGAGCCATGATGCAAGAAAGTAACATTCCTCAAACCTTTTGGGCAGAAGCAGTACACACAGCTGTGCATATCCTAAACAAAGCTCATTTAAGACCAAACAGTGACAAGACTCCTTATGAATTATGGCATGGTAAACCAACATCAATCAAGCATTTTAGAGTTTTTGGAAGTAAGTGTTTTATAAAAAATAATGATGAAAATCTGGGAAAGTTTGATGCAAGAGCAGATGAAGGAATATTCTTAGGATATGCATCTAAGAGTAAAGGTTACAGGTGCTACAACAAAATACTTCACAAAATTGTAGAAAGTATTGATGTAAGATTTGATGAAGAATTATCAGACAAGATAAGAAGTACATATTGCAGCAATCCTTCAGAAGTTCATGAAGAAGAGAATCAAGATAATGCCAACAGAAGATACAGACCTAAGATCAAAAAGCTCCTCAAGATACATTCAGAAGAACCATCCAGAAGATCAAATCATTGGGGACAAGAGTGTAGGTGTACAGACAAGAAGACAACTAACTGAACAGACTGAAGAGGTATACCTAGCAATGTTGTCACACATAGAGCCAAAGAAGTTTGAAGAATCCAACAAAGACAAACATTGAGTGAATGCCATGAATGAAGAATTGGACCAAATTGAGAAGAACAACACTTGGGAACTGGTTCCAAGACCCAGTGAGAAAAATGTCATTGGCTCAAAATGGGTATTCAAAAATAAGATGAATGAACTAGGATAGGTAATCAGAAATAAAGCTAGACTTGTGTGCAAGGGATATTCACAGGTTGAAGGACTTGATTATGATGAAACATTTGCTCCTGTAGCTAGAATGGAAGCTATCAGACTGTTTTTAGCTTTTTCTTGCTATCATGACTTCAAGGTATACCAAATGGATGTGAAGTTTGCCTTCCTGAATGGAGATTTAGAGGAAGAAGTCTACATGGAGCAACCATAAGGGTTATCCTTAACAGATAAGGTAGACTATGTTTGAAGATTAAAAGAAGCATTATATGGGCTGAAACAAGCTCCTCGAGCGTGGTATTCAAGGCTGGAAAAATACTTGCAAAAACAAGGGTTCAAGAAAGGAGGAGTAGACAACAACTTGTACATAAAAGAAAATGAAGATGAGCTTCTGATTGTAGTAGTGTATGTAGATGATATCATGTTTGGAAGCAGCAAAGATGAGTTAACAAAATGATTTGGTGAAGAGATGAAATCAGAGTTTGAAATGTCTATGATTGGAGAGCTTACCTTCTATCTAGGACTACAAATTCAACAAAAGAGCACAGACACATTTATCTCACAAGAAAAATACCTAAAAGAGATGCTGAAAAGATTCAAAATGGAAGACTGCAAACCTGTGTCAACTCCCATGACTACTGGATGCAAGCTTTGTGCAGATGATGGAACAACTGATGTAGATCAAAAAATTTACAGATCCATGGTTGGAAGTCTGTTATACCTAACAGCTTCTAGACCAGACATTGTGCTAGCTGTAGGACTTGTGGCAAGATATCAAGTAGCACCAAAACAAAATCACTTACTAGCAATTAAAAGAATATTCAGATATCTACAAGGGACTGCACATTATGGGCTATGGTATCCAAAAGTCAAAAACTTCATTTTGACAGCATATACAGATGCAGATTGGGCCAACTGTGTTGATGACAGAAAAAGCATAAGTGGAGGTGCATTCTACTTAGGAGAAAGTCTGGTGGCATGGCTAAGCAAGAAACAAACATATATTTCTCTATCTACAACAGAAGTAGAATACATAGCAGCAGTAGCATGTTGCATACAAGTCATGTGGATGAAACAAACCCTCCAAGATATGAAGGTAAGCATTGATGAACCTATCTCTATCAAATGTGATAATACAAGTGCCATAAGCATATCAAAAAATCTTGTGCTTCATTCAAAAACTAAACATATTCCAATCAAGTATCATTTTCTCAGAGAACAAGTAGCTCAAAAATAGTGAAGTTGGAATATGTGCCAACAAAAGAACAGACAACAGATATATTTAAAAAACCTTTTGCTAGAGAACCATTTGAATATCTAAGAGATAGACTAGGGGTAGTGTCTGTAGATGCTACTCTCTGATATAAAGAGAAAGCATCGTTTCAGGGGGAGAATATAAGAGAAAACATCAGGTCCTAAAGATCAGAATATCAGCCCTTTTCCATTGATGTCAAAGGGGGAGGAAAGCTATAAGCAAAGAATAGCTATGGCAGAGAATAGCTATAAACAGGCAGCGATGTTATTGCCATCAATGACAAAGGGGGAGACTGTTAGAAGTGTTGTCATTGATGGCAAAGGAGCACAAAGGAGTAGCACCTGAATCAACAATAAGGCAAAGTAGAAGACAAGGAACAGAGGCAGCGGAGAGCTAGCAGAGGCAACAAAAGGACAAGAATTAGTCAAGGAGCAGAGGAAGCAAAAGGACAAGAATTAGTCAAGGAGCAGAGGCAGCAAAAGGACAAGAATTAGTCAAGGAGCCGAGGAAGCAAAGGAAGTGAATTGAGAGGTTCAATAAGAAATTGTATGAGTTTGTGTGGGCATGTATGAATAAGACTCTGTAATGGCTCATTTCCCCTTTATAGTAATTCTGTGGTGACCGAATACATGGTGTAGTCTGGTCCGGGGTTAAAGGTTGGGCAATACCATTTACCCAAAACTGTATAGTGGAATTCCTCAAAGAGGAGACAGTTCTGTTGGAACTTGTAATCAAAGAAAATAGCTGTAATACTCTACGCAAAAGGTGGAGGTCGATTTTTATGTAATCACGGTTAAAGGAGGCTCGATTCCCTTAAGTTCCTGAGCTACTATATTGTGGAGGAAGTCGAAATCCTAGTCTCTGCGTGGAAAGTGATATTGATATAAGCCTGTGTGAGTATTGTGAAATGGAAGTCGATGAAGTGTTATGGCATAACAGAGTATGAGCGCAATTTGAATATGAAAGCGAGAATAGAATCTATGGAAAGGCATGGTGCATTGAGGAGTTATCATTCTCCACGTAACAGTTGTTTAGGCCTATAGAGATGAGTCGTTGGTAATTGCAATATGGACCAAGAAATAGTGTTGAGGAATTTCACATGAAAGGCAGAGTTCATATATATAAAAGCGTTGAAGAAATAAAGCTGAGTGGAACCTTGAGCCAATAACGGAACCTTGAGTGAACAGTGAAACCGGGGAACAAAGAAACCGTGGTTTTCATGTGGTCTCAAATATGGTAAGCAGTTTTGAAGAAAATAACGCGATATAGATCCTTGACTTCCGCGTGTCCATAATTGGTTTACGAAAACCATTTATATCGCGCGATGTTGGGGGATTAACCCTTGTGCAATAAACTAACGCGATATTTGTTTACATCCGTCGGATCACCGAAGTGGATGCGATAAGCCCACAACCGTTAGATGATAAGGGTCATTTAAGAGCTGGGCCCCACTCTTAATTTGTGTTGAGGACTGCTGTTTAATGCAAGGTCGAGGCTTATAAATCTTTCTCATTATGTTCACGGTTTATTGATGTTGTAACATTTGATTGGAGAGCTTCATATATTGGGCATTATGTTTATGGAATTTTCGTGGGTAAGTCTAAGGTATGTTATAATGCATTATGGGCCCGAGTGTTAATGGAAATTCGAGGAGTATACATAAGGGAATATATATATATATATATATATATATATATATATGGTGTTATATATATTATGTGACAAGTCGAACCTTACAGGAATTAAACTGAGTATGGGGTACACATTAAAATACCTGGGTCCTCGAATATTAAAATCATATTAAGATTTCGGCTCTTGAACAATGGTAAGTTTATAAAGTCGTGGTTATATAAAGAAATGACTTCTGCACACAGTCAAAGCTGCCGACATTCAATAAAATGTTATTTTATCAAAGGTTAAGCCCGAATTGATTCCGTATGTGTAAATCAAATGGACAGAAGAGTGGGACCCTCACGAATCGCATCGGAGAAATGCATACCAGCGGAACATGTTAATAATAGTCCCTATGAAGTTCCAAACCCGATGGGCATATAAACTGTGATTCATACATGCTTAAGTTCCGCATCAAAGCAAACCATTGCGTTGGAGTAATACATCGCATTGGCAAAATAAAGTGAACAGTAAATCATCGCATCGGGAGTATTCAAGTTGCAATTAATTGCAATTGGAAAAATGAAGTGAACAATAAATCATCACATCGGGAGTATTCAGTTGCGATTCATCGCATCGGAAAATAGAGCAGAAGGGTTTATAAAGTTGTAGGACCTAGATATTTTAAAGGTTAGCGTTGGTTGTTCAGTAATATAAAATCCAAGGTTTATTAAAAAGGTTTTATAATAACGTCGAGAGTTATTTATGTTCGATTAAAAGACAGTTTTATAGGAAGCAGTTATGCAACTGCAATGAACAGGGAAAATGAATATAGTGAAATGAAAAAGAGAGGCATGGCTGTTGATGAACGAGAGAGGAAAACAGAGAGAGAGAGCAGTGTTGTTCAAAATTTATACTGTAATTGATTGAAAGGCTTTAACTGTTTACATTGTTTGTGATGTAATTGGTAAGTCTCCGGAGAAAGATAAAATCCCACTGTAAAGTTGAAATGGATACATTTCTCTGAGTAATTTGATAAAAGAGAAGAGAATGCAGAATTGAAGAAAAATAAATAATCAAGCAAATGTGAAGATTGGAGTACAGTAAAAAAAAAAACAAAGGTACAGAACAGAGCTGATATCCAAGGTAAATCAACAAATGTTTCTTTTATGAAAAAGAGGGAGTTGAAGCTTCCTTGCAAGTTGTAGCTTGCAGACTTTGAGGTTGGAGCCTCCTGTAGGTTGGTGCTTACAAAAAATCAGTGGTGAGAGGGAGTTGGAGCTTGCCTTTACATCACAACAATAATAAGATGTGGTTTTCTCCCTTTATGGGTTTCCACGTATATCTGTTGTCTTTGTGTGTGATGTCTATGTGTTGATATGGTTATTCAGTTTGCTTAATACTTACTGCTCTTGTCATAATTCTGCTGTTACATTATCTTAACATTTCTGCACATATAAGTTTGTTTCCATATAAAATTGATCATGAAAGATAAATTGTAAATAAGTTTGATTGAAAAGTTTTAAAAATTCTTGAAGGTGCTAAACTGAGTCACCCCCCCCCCCCACCCTCTCAATTTAACTAAGGTTTCAACATGAATGTGTTAAACTGATTCAACCCCCCTCTCAGTTTAACTAAGGGTTCAAAATAATAAATTAAAATTGGAGAAATTTAGAGAACCTCCATGTGGCAAGTGGAAACATAAGAATATCCATGTAAGAGGAAAATTGAGTTTAATTAGGAGGTAGTTAGGGGACCAAATATGAGATTTATCAGTTAACTTCAGTAATAAACACAAATTAAGGAGTAGAAAAAGGGGGGATCAAGAGACAACTAGGAGAAGAAATATGAAGCTTTGTTGGGGTGAGGAAAATACTATTTTAAATTAATATTTAAGTAAATGATTTTGGAGAGTCTTGGTGAGAGGGTGAGACATGGGTGGGTGAATAATCAAATTTTGGATTGATAAAAACAATTAATTATGCATGAAATTCCAAGTGTCACTTATGAATCCTCCTATAAAAGAAGGGGCAAGCCATGGGAAAAAGACTTTGCTTACCCTATGGTTGGATGGAGGAGATTATGTCGTTGTGAGTGGTTACGAGCTATAGTTGAGTTTGGTGAGGTAGATGACATTAGAGAGGGGACTCATGAGCCAAGGAGGGCTCACCTCTATCAGTTAGTAAACTTGCTCCATTGTACAACCCCATTGCAGCTCGGGGGTTTGCGGGGAAGGAAAGTACCCAAGGAGTAGGCTGGGAGGTCAACCGGTGGGTCACTACATTCGGTCCAAGCATGTAGACATTCACATTTGGAGGCAGAAAACGTCAACAGAGTGCAAGTAGTGACTATTCAAGATTTAATCTTGTCTCTTGGTGAACGATACATATGTTAGTTATGATGTTCTTTTATATGATTACATTGTGACCCTAGTTAATAACATGTAAAATAGATGATATGTGAAATGCGGTAAAAATTTATGGATGTGTGATGTAAGTGCTTAATATTTTTGAGTTCTCAATGTTCATATACTTATGATTGTAGTCCTAGCTATTCTATATTGTTTAAAAAAAAATGGTTAGTCTCCACACTAATTGGGACTTCACATCAGGGAGACCCCCTGTATGTTGGCGGTATCCAACACCATCAATAGGGTGTTATATAAACTTCAATTTCTCCTTTATTACCATATTTTGAACTTTCATATGAACAATTAAAAGCAAGATGACCTAATTTTCCACAATTACAACATAATGGTTGCTTACTTGTTGATTGTACTCCATATTCTTCTGCTTCAACTTTCTCCTTTGAGTACAAATCGTTCTTTTAATAATCATTAGCTTGGACACTCATGCCAAGAGAGTCTCCTTTATCGTATGGTTTATTATTTGTGCATTCAAGGTCTTAAATATTCATTGGATCCTTTTTATTCCCTTCTTAATATATACATTGCAACTTATCTAGCGTTTCTTTTGTAGTCTCACAATGTCCCACTTTATTAGAGTCTGGAATAGATAGTCCACTCAATATATCCTTCTTGGATTTTTTATTATATTTATTATTCTTTTTATCTACTACATAAAAGCATACATCTAAGCTAAGATCCATTAAATAAAAATTCATTCTTACCTTATAAATTGCATAACTTGATTCATTCGCTAATGGTTCTCCATTTTGGGAAAGCCAATACTAATTAGCCATGGTCCCTTATGATCTAACTTCCAGCAGATAAATTTTACCTAAAGGAACCTACTTTGATTCCAAATGTTAGAATTATTATTACACTAAGAAGGGGGAGGGTAAATTAGTATAATGGTATATTTTATTAATATTTGAAATTTTACACCAATTCAATCATTCAAAAAATAATTAGATAAACAATGCATAGAACACCAGTTGTAAGTGGAAACCCATGAAGGGATAAAATCACAAAATGTATGTCAAAATATTGTTGTAGTATCCAACCTAAAGTTACATAAAATTTACTAGCACCAACCAGAAGGGGACACCAATCCCCTGATTTGCAGACATCCACTTACAGGAGGCACCAACCCGCTTTATTTATAGGAACTGTTCTAAAGGAAGCATCAAATCCCTAAATTTTACAGGAACCAATATGAAGGATACTGCTATCCCTTGATGTACATGAACCAACATGCTTAACCTAGAAAAACCCTGTTTCATCCATTTTCAAACTTAGAACCAAAATATTTATTTAATTTTTAATATTCAAACTTATTTGTTTTCTGCTTCAGCTCTAATTTAGCTATATATTCAACTGCATCACAGATATACTCAGACTATCAATATTTCACTCAATCATATTTGTAGTCTCTGTCTTTGTTTTGCATCACTTTTCTCAAGCCCATGCTACTTTTTCCTCTTAGGTTATGTGCATCTCTTCCGCTCTATCTTATATATGCATTTCTTCTTTTTACACATAACAACTTCTACTTACTTTTCATTTATATAGACCCTTGCATATATTACTCATCTTCTTATGACTTCATTGTTCTTGTAAATTATTTTGTTCTCTCTTTGTTTAATCTACTCTAAAGAATACTATGTATATGGTCCAAAACACATTTTAGTAGCCTCGTTCCAAATCGCTATACACATAATTCACACATCATTTTTCAACTTGATGTGTATAATGCACTATCGATCATCACCTTTCCCATGTATTTAGACACTGTGGTTTGATTAGGGTTAGTAGAGTCTTTGGATTTTCCACTCCTATTAATTTAATTACCATGAATGGGTAATTAATATAATCACCCATGGTAATTTAATATTATGATTTGACCTCAAATTTGGTGTCCAACACTTTGAGAGCATTGCGACTGGCCCATATGACCATACCCCCACGACTGGGTGCTTAACTTATTTTAACCTTTTGTTGCGACTTCATAAGCTCTAGGAGATGTTGCCTAGCCCCCACGACCTTGTACTATAACCAAGTGCCAATGTGAAATCTGGGGATTTGGTATCTCACCACAATAAATAGTGTGTGCATGCTTTGGTCCCCAGATTCTTGGATAGGTTAGATATGTGATCCACTTTTTCCTTGATAATCATGTTAGGTCTTAGATTTGGAGATCCAAGATCCAGTCCATTATCAACTCTCAAACCACTTCCATCCATCAAATCTTGGATCCAACATCATGGCCACATTGTCTCTCTGCCACATGTCATGCCATGTCACTACTACATTACTACTACATGTCAGTAAAAAAAGGGCCACTTGGCCATGTTTCATGGCCACATAGTGCAACATTATCATTTGTGTCACGTCACTGCCACATAGTATTTTCCATGTAAAAACACTATAACATCATCTCTACCATGTCAACACATTGTCACATCATCTTTTCCATGTCAACACACTGTTATGTTATTAACCTGCCGCTTGTATTTGCTATCTGGCGCCGCATATTCTACCACATCGTACTAGGGTCCATCTTCTATTTGGCACTTGGAAATCCTTATGGTATTGCATCCCCCCTTATGAATTTTGGACTTCGAGGTAAGGGCCCCATAATGGATTTGAGCCATCAATATTTGAAGGGTAGTTTAATATTACCATCAACCCCCCTTCCCCCCTCCCACTAAGCATATACCTAGGGGTGGGGGGGGGAGGGGTACGCACTAACTCTTAACTATGGGATTTCATGGGCTACATGATCCACCTTTAAACTTGTGTGTCGACTAACATGTGGTGGGGATTAACTCCAACACAACTCGGGGGCCCCACAGGCCATTTATCTGTTGCTATTGTCAGATCCACATATGTTGGATTTCCAACCTTCACACATATAACCAAATTTTTGGTTTTCCTCTATGCATCAAAAGTTTAGGTTATAAGAAATTTGGGTTTTTTTCTATGGCCCAAAGAAATTTGTGGCTTGACCATTTTTTCCTTTCTTGCGTTTGGAAACCATTAAGCATATTCTCATCACTTATAGACTCACATAATTTACACATGGAGGGCCACTGGATCTTCTTGAAACACCAAGCTACCTTATGAATCAATCAATAATGATGACACATGCATTGATACAACAACATCCCTTCAAGATATTCCTTTGACATTAATGACAACACATTGGTCTAAATATTTTTCTTATATCATTTTATAGGAAAAAATGCTAACCTAGAGTCATCCTTTTATCCTTTAGGTAGTACATGAAAAATTTATTTCTAACGAGTCCTTAAAATAGGGAAAGATAAATACGTAAAAATCCCTAGTTAAGAGGAAAAAGGTACTATATAAATAGAAAACAAGAGAATTTTTGGCACCACCCTAAGGTAGATTCTAAGAAAATTTGGACATAAATTCTAACTTGTAAAACTAAAGAAAGCAATAGATTCCATTGAGGGACAATAATTGCTACTTTATAAATATTTATGCATCCCCTAATGTCATGGAAAACATTCAAAGCCATTCTCAGAGAGGGATTTTTTTCTATAAAATATAAAATTTTGGGTTAAGCAACTTACAAAAGGAAAAGATGAGAAAATTGAATTCTGCCAAGTAGAAATTTTAAAAATCCAATCCTTGTCCCTCACATCTACTATGTATTCAATTTTAGGTTGAAAGGCCATGTCTGATGAGACATGACCTTTCGTGAAGAGGCACCTGCCTAGGTATATAAGCATACCTTATTTGTAATTATCAATCATCTCATTCATCATACTTTCTAATATAATATTTGTATCCTCATGGATATTTTCATATTCAAAATCTTCTGGAGTATTTTAACTTGAGAAGGAACTTTGTTCACTTCATTTGGTATCAGAGCAGTTCAAGTCTTACCGCTGCACAGAGC
Source organism: Pinus albicaulis (assembly GCA_034641835.2). Classification (NCBI taxonomy): domain Eukaryota; kingdom Viridiplantae; phylum Streptophyta; class Pinopsida; order Pinales; family Pinaceae; genus Pinus; species Pinus albicaulis. The sequence continues at coordinate 319,043,305 of CM076576.1, read as the reverse complement.
CGCAACACATAGACATGCTCTCCGATCCAGGTTTTTGACCATAAAAATCATCAACTTCATTGTCGTCGAAGTGTTTCGCTACCAATATTCGAGTTTCTTCATTCTCACCAGTAGACCTTTGGCCATAATTAAAAATTTGAAGAAAAAAAAAGGGAAATTTTGAGGAAAATAAAAAAAGAAGAAATATTAAAAAGAAAGAAGAAAGAAAAAGAGAATATATACCATAAGAAAAGAAAGATATTAAAAGAAAAAGACAAGTTTAAAAAATATATATATATAAAAAGAGATAAAAAAAAATCAGAAAGGCTATAAAAAAAAGGGAAAGATTAAAAAAACTAAAAGTCAATATATTGAAATATATATATATATATATATATATATATATATATATATATATATATATATATATATATATGAAATAACCTACCTAGCCACATACACGGAGTCAAAGGCCATGACCTACGATAATCCATGTTTTTTAAATACTTGTTCTTCGTTGACACACACAGGATGTCGTGACCACATAGTTACCTGACAACTGCAGCTCCAACTGCCAATTTCGGTAGTAGCCCATTTCTTTTGCTCTCCCGTCGAGACGTTCCACCTTGCTGTATCTCTCGTCACTGTTCTGTTGGCCCCCCACTATATTCCTCTGTCCCCAAACTATCACGTAATCCACCATGCCACAGTGCCTCGTTCCACAATAGCCGCAACAAGTCAATTGTCATTGACTCAACAGCTGCAGCAACAAACCACTGCTGTGACAGTTTTGTATAGCCGCTTGAAATTTCGTTCACTAAGATTACAGTTTAAATTCACACCATCACAAATGTCTGAGAAATAGTGAATCAAAATATATCGTTGTTGGGGCGCCATCGTATTAGCTTAACCTTTCCAAAAATTGTGGACCAAATGGAAGGGGCACGAATGTCCAAAATCAATTGATTTGTACGGTCACAAACATTACAATTCTAATCACTGCTTTTAATTGTTTTTTTAAACAGTTTAATTGACCAAGTAATAAGTTGACTTAGAAAAAAAAAAGAAAAAAGAAAAAGACAAATATATATATATATATATATTCAAATTCCATAAGAATCTTATTGAGGGTTATTAAAAGGATAAGAAAAAAAGTTAATATCCCTAAGTTACAAGTTACAAAAAAATTACTAGTAAAAAAAGTAAAAATATTGAAGACTAATAATAAAAAAAAAGGGAAAAGGAAGAAAAGTATTATAAGAAATAATTTGACAAAGGAAAAATATTATTAAGGATTTCTTAAAATATTAAGGAATCATTATTAAATCTCGAAGGTTTACTAAAAGGAAAATAATAATATTTTATTTATTAGGAAGGGCCACTTTAAAAAAAAAAAAAAAAACCCCGAAGTTATCTTGACAAAATGGCATCCAAAACAAAACTAAAGGAGAGAATATTTCCTAAAAATTATCGTATGTGTGTCTATGCGCTAATTGAAATCAAAGGATCACTTGCGGGAAATGAGGTTCTCATATCTATCGATCTTACTCAAAATAATAATTTTGTTAGTACCAAATGTGCTAACCAATTAGTGATCCCTGAATCAAATATAATTGAAACACATTCATTTAACGCAAATGAAAAATAATACGACTTAAGGAATTTACACCTAAGTATTGGGGAGTATTCCTTTGTCTCGCAATTCACTGTTAAAACCTTATTTTGCAACGATAGTGATATAATTATGGGTTCGCTCTGGATGGAATCACTAGGGTCATTCATCCTTAATATGAAAAAGAATCTTTTAACATTTTCTTATAAAAATAAAAAAATGACATTACAAGATGTCACAGGGAAGCCGAATTTAGTAACACCAGAAGACATATTAGATATCTCAAGAGTAGTTCTTCAAGAAAGTAAAAAAGAAATAAAAAATTTGCAAAGAGACGTTGACAAAATCAGCACTAACAAGAATGAAGAAGTTGTTCACCTCAAGGACCACAACGAAAAGTTACTAACGCAAATTAAGAAGCTGAAGAAAAACAAGAAGTCATTAGAAAACAAGGTGCAACAACTTGTCAAAAAGGAATCATCGAAACCTTCAAATGTAGAAGTTCACGTTGAAGAAAAAACGAACATTGATCCAGTAAATGTCACAACTCAAGAAGAAGACAAGCAAGTTGCAGAATATGAAAACCTAGATGTTGCAGTTCAGATGAGGAACTTTCTAAGCGAAGGTTCTGTAACCAACTCAATAACATCCTCGCCAGAAGAAAATTAAATAAGTCAAACCAAAAAAGTTCCCTATCGACATCCAAATCATGGGAGCATACAATTAAACCAAGCTATGTATTCAAAACAAAAACAACAAGCTGATGTTCCAAATAATACTAATATCAGTGCAATCCGCTCATGTGATAATTCAACACAAGTTTCAAGTCGTCGCCA